>NW_004624830.1:1469867-1485857 GCF_000247695.1 Heterocephalus glaber | reverse complement strand
GCGGGCCGAGTGCGCGCGCGCCGGTCCCGTCCCAATAGCTGTCCCCGCCGAGCATGTCCGCTCCGGGGCCCCCTCCCGCCGCCGCCCCCGCGGGGGACGCGCCCTGGACCCCGCAGCCCGCGTGCGCGCTGCTGCTGCTCTGCGCCCTGGGCGCGCTGCTGGGCCGCGGCTGGCTGCGGGGACGCGGGGCGCGCGGGGTCCCCCCCGGGCCCGCACCCTGGCCGCTCGTGGGCAACCTGGGCCCCTCGCTGCTGCCGCGCTGCCTGCGGCGGGGAGGCTGGGGCACGGCGAGGGGCCCGCAGGCGCAGCTGGCCGGGCTGGCGCGCGAGTTCGGCAGCGTATTCAGCCTCTTCGTGGGCCCGCAGCGCGTCGTGGTGCTCAGCGACTTCCGCAGCGTGCGCGACGCGCTGGTGCAGCAGGCCGAGGTGTTCAGCGACCGCCCGCGGGCGCCGCTCGTCTCCATGGTCACCAGGGGGAAGGGTGAGCGGGCCCCTCCCTGGGCCGGCGCCACCCGCGGGGAACCGGAGCGGAGGGCGGGCCGGGGCGCGGCGGGGACGGCAGCCTCGCGAGCGGTTTCCCCGGCCTGGGACAGGGCTCCCCGCGCCGCGCGCCCTGGCCGGGGGCTGCCCGCGCCGCCTGGGCCCTGAGCTGCCCCTCCTGTCCTTGGGGTGCGCAGAGCTGTCAGGCGAGTGGCCTTGAGTGGATCCTCTCAGCGCACCGCTGCAGAACCGCCCACGATGGTGTGAGTGCCAGGCCTGAGGCGAAGTCCCGCTGCCTCGGCCTTCTCTCCAAATGGTGGAGAGTCACGAAACGCACCGCCCCAGCCACTTCGGGCACAGCTCAGCTCAGGCTGCTGCGCCCACCTCACGTGCACGGTCATCGGTCTCCCCCAGCACCCCGCGTCTTGCAAGGCTGGAACTGAGCCCGCCAAGCAGCAGCCCCTGGCCCTCGCCGGCGACCCCGCTCTGCTGTGGCTCTCTGAGATCCGCAGAGGCGCAGTCGCGCATCATCTGCGGCTCTGAGGCTGAGGACGTTCAGGGTCCCCTCGCGGAGCAGCGCGGCAGGAATTTCCCTGTTTATTCATCCGCCGGCGCCTGTGGTCCTTGGGGATGCTGCAGGCGTCTGCGCGGCCCTGCTTTGTGCTGTGGGTAAACACTTGGGTGTGCAGCACGGTCATTTGATCGGCGACAGCTCTGTGCTTAGGCTTTGGGGACCGCCGTGCCACTTTCCACGGTGGCTGCGTGATTTTGATCCTCCTGCCTCAGCCTCCCGGAGTGCCGGGACGACAGGTGTGCGCCACCGCGCCCAGCTGAGGCGTTTTTAAAAAATGAAACTGTTTCCAGATGCAGAATGAAAGGAGGCTGGGTTTATTTCCGGGTGCCCAGCAGGATGAGGCGCGAAGGAGTGAAGGAAGGGCAGGGACCAGGACAGCCCGGTCACCTTGGGCTGCTGTCTCCGGTAGCAAAAGAGTAAAACGAGAAGTTGCCCAGAAACAAAATGTGTGGACCATAGGAGGAAGGACGGTACTGGGGAGGAGCGGTCCACACAGCCTTGCATCTGCGTGGTGAGACAGTCCCGAGACCGGCTGCTAAGCTTGCTGACGCCAGCAGAGACCCGAGTGTCTCAGACAGTGTGCACCGAGGGCCGGAGAGCTCACACACGCAGGGAGGGCAGGGGCGGGAGGTTACCCAGTGCCTCTGAGTTTTTCACAATCTCCTGATTAGATGGATTGTTTTCCTTTTTAAGCCCATAAAAACAACAGTGAGCTGGTCGTGGTGGTACATGGATGTAATTTCAGCACTCAGGAGGCTGAGGCAGGAGGATCTCGGTGAGTTTGAGGGCAGCCTGGCCTACATAGTGAGTTCAAGGTCATCTGGTGCTTGCAGGTCAGTGAGGCTGGCACCACTGCCTCGGCCCCTGCGTCTCTGAGTGCACCGGGTGGGTGGGTGGGGCGTTGTCCGTGGTTGCTGAGATAACTCCTGGTCACCACATCAGCTCCCGAAGTGGCAGGGGCGCGAGAGACAACTGGAGTAGGTGCCAGAAACCCTTTCTACCCTAACTGAGCCATAATAAGCCGTTGAGAAAGAGGGGCTCTTAGGCTAAGTTTCTTTGAGTGCCCATTCAGTAGGCGACCTTCAGCCCTTAAAGCATTAGAACTGGGCAGAACATAGTTGCAAAATGTGTAAGTGCATCCAAAACAAACTAACAAGAGGGGATTGGGTTCTAACTGAGAAACGCAGTAACCAAGATAATGGAAGTCAATTTGTCTGTGAAACAAGGTTAGTTCTATTGTTAAGGTGCCACTGAGCTAAATCCCCGGTACAGAACTGCAAAAACTTTGAAGACAAATGACAAACATTAATGCCTGTTTACCAATTAAGAACATATATTTTTGTAATAAAGCAAGATGGTCCCTTATTTACTAAGAGGGACATGGCTCTTCCCAGCTAAATGATTATAAGCAGCACACAAGTAGCAGTTTTGGAAAACAGTTTAATTACTTTTACAGCACATTAAGACAACCGTGGTCGACTGGATTACACCAGGACAATTACACTTTCAAAATAAGGCATACTGCATATAATCATAGTTTATCTTACCAAAAGGATAAAATAAAACTTTATATGAAAAAGACTTTGAAATGCCTGGAGCCTGAGCATTTCAGTAGTATGTTTTAAACAGCACTTAATTATAACCTCTTAGACCATACCTTAGGCTATGACTGTGTACTCTGGTACAGAGTCTCGTATTTCCAAGAATATTTTGACAACTGAGACTCATATTTGTATCTTCGACTAGCTGAAGATGTTATAGGCAGATATAGACACTGCATATTAATCCAGAAAATAAATACGACAGATTTGGGGTACGAAAAGCCCCAAGATCTTTTTTTTTTTTTACCTGAACCTTGCAAGACTTTCCTTAAAAAAAAAAAAAAAAAAAAAAGATTTTACAAAGCACATTCTAAGTATCTAAGCAAGAAGTAGAGAGAAGCTGTAGCTGTTTATCTATTGCAGTCAGGCCTTTTAGCCTCTCTTGTATAGACATTTTTTTTTTGTACCGGGGATCGAACTTGGGACCTTGGGCTTGCAAGGCAGGCACCAGAACCACTGAGCTAAATCCCCAGCCCTTTTAGCCTCTCTTAAAACTATCAGCATCAGAACACAAAACCCCCAGGCCAGTCAGCAAAGTGAAAGATGGTTTCTGAGGCCATTCCTGAAGTATTCAATGTGTAGCTGCCCTTATGCACATTGTGGATTTAGGATTGAGGTAGGACAGGAAAAGTAAAGATAGGTAGAATCCTAATTTTATTATTATTATTATTATTATTATTATTATTGCCACTGAGCTAAATCCCCAGACCTTTAAGAAGTTTTAAGGGCTTTTTTTTTTTTTGGTACTGGGGACTGAACTCAGGACCTTTTGGTTGTAAAGCAGGCGGCAGAAGCACTGAACTAAATCCCCAGTCCCAGAATCCTAATTTTAAAACTGTACTTTAAAAAAGAACTGTGGCTTCAGGATACAAAGTTCCCCAAGGTTTCAATGCCTTTTTCCCTTTTTGGTGAGTCCAGAGAATCCCTAAGGGACTCACAGGTGCCCTAAGCCTGTAAATCGGGTGCTCTTCTCTCCGGTAAACTGAGGCAGCATCCTCCTCCCAGACCTAACCCCAAGGAAGCAGCACTGTGCAGCTGGTGGGATCACTAAGCTTCGAGCCCTGCAGAGGGTCTGCATCCTGAGGGCCCCCAGGTGGCAGGGACACAGCCTCCAGCCCTCCAGCACCATCTTGGGGACCCAACAGCACATGAACCCCCGCCCTGCCAAGTGTGCTCCCCTGAGGGCCTAAGGCCTCTCATGACGCGGCCTGCAGCGAACCTGTAGCTCTGGGTGGGGTGAGCTGAGCTCCCTCTTTCCTTGTCAGGGGACCTCTTTGGGCCCCGTCGGGCAACAAGAGCAGAAATGAGCCTTGATGATCTTCTACTTACTATTAAAGCTGCTTCTCTAACTTAACTGACCTACGTTAGAGGAAGCTATTCTGACGGAGTCCTTGTTCCTAGATACTTACTGCCCCTCTGCAATAGTTACCTGCAAAATGATTAAAGGGTTGGACCTCTCTTGGTGGGGCATCGCAAACTGTTGGTTACACACACATACACACAGACCAACAATCTGAGGCACACTTAGACCCCAGGACATTATCTTCTTCCATAGATTTTAGGAGGTCAAGAGTACTGGAATTCATACCTAACACATTTCTGATTAATTTTTAAGTTACTTTTAAGTTATTCACAAAATATGTAACATCAGATGAGCACACAAGTCAGTCCCAAGCCATTTCTTTTGCCAAAAGGGAAAAAAAAACTCCCCAAAATTACTGTACTTAGACATAGAAAACAATAGTGGCTGTATCTCAGACACTTAAAATACTTCTGATTGGCTAGCAATGTAGGTAAAATAGGTCAACAGTCTGAAGTCACTTTTACCTTTCAAGTTTGCTTAGGTCATAGGAACTGAAAGATAATGGAGTTTGTTAATGAATGATCCATTATTTCTAATTTGGTGCCATGTAAACAGTTTACAAACCCAACTACACCTCAGACACAACGTACAGTAACATAAACACACACACACAACAAAGATTTATCATTTACCAGTTTTTAAAAAGTTACACTGTTGACCTGCTTTTCCTTACTCCTCAATTGTATGTGTAAAGGCACAGTTCTCCACTGAAGCAAGGTACGCAGTTTACCTGGAAAGGCACAAAACCCTTCCAAGACTTTCCGAGTCTTAGAGCTCCCTGAAGTTTTCCTACCTGCCTTACCTTACAGATTTCAGTCAGTTTGAAACAGATGTTGACCAGGGTTTTAATAGATTTCCCAGGGTACTAAGACATAGACACAGCGGTTCGAAGTTCACACATTTTCTCCCTGCTCTGTCCAAGGCCTGTCCTGTGTGAAAGGCGACCTGTCAGGGACTCGGGGGCTGCAGGGATCCGAAGGCCACAGTCCTCGGTCTGCTTTCCCAGTTTTCTACTTGATAGTGAGGCGAAGTCAGATGGTGGAGGAGTGGAGGAGAAAGTGAGGGAGAGAAGCTGGTTGCTGGCACACAGAAGCTGAGAAATGTCTGAACAATTGAGAGGATACCCACAGCACAGCCAGTGTGGACTAAACTGGGTCTGCGGACAGAGCGAAGGAGATGGAAAGCCCGCCGGCCTCTTCGGGAAGCACAGAAGGCCCCTCTGGTACCTGGCACTGACCCGGGGAAATGTGGATGGTCTTCCAGGTAGCAAAGCAAAAGATGCACAATTCAAACGCACAGAACCAAGCAAAAATGAGTCAATTTACCAGGTGAGAAAAAAAAGCTACAAAGAGTCAAAAGAAGGTAGCTATGGATACCATCCTGGACAAAGTTACTCCAAAGAAACACCCCCCCCCTTCTGGGGATGGTACCTAGAACCTTGTATTCCGCTGTATCCCCTCATCTTTTGGGGGGAGGGTATGGGGGAAAAGGGTCTTGCTAAGTTGCCCAGGCTGGGCCCAAACATGGGATCCTCCTGCCTCAGTCTTTTAGAGTGCTGCGATTATAGGTGTGTGCCACCATGCCTGGCTCCAAAGAATCCTGAAGGCGGCTGCGCCAAATCAGAGTGCACCTGAGTTATGTAGTCAGTGCTGAACACAATACAGACACCTTTGTCCGAGTCACAGGAACCAGAATTTCTCCAGGGAGCTCCCAGGTGGCACAAGCGCTCTGTCCCCACACAAATCACACACGCCATCTCCAGACTTCGCAGTGTCTCTAATCTCCCGGTGTCTCTTCCAGACAAACTGGCTACAGCCAAACCCAAACCCGAAAGGCTGATAGATGCAAGTATCCTTTTATTTAAAACTCCTGTGTCAAATATTACTACAAAAAGTGAAAAAAACTCACATGATGAGCAAACCGCTAAATTGCACGGTGGGTAAGTACAAATCAGAACAGGAAATGTGAGCCATGCCTTTGTGACAAGCCACTCTGATCCACTTGCAGCAATCAGAGAACTATGAGTAAAATGAGATACATTTCAAAAGAAAACATGTTGAAAGTATCAAGTGATGAGCACTCTCTGCAACAATGAGAATGTTCCAGTACTTCAGGGAGATACACACTTGTGTCCTCTCACTTTGGAGGCTCACGTGGCCAGGTCTGGTCAAGCTGAGGATGTATGTATGCTGTGACTCACCCACTGGCTCTTACTGTCTTCAGAATTAGGAGGAATCCAATGGGAGGATAAATACATTTTTAGACATGCAAAATCTTTAGAATTTTTCTCTCATGCAGCCTTTCTTGGAAACGGCTAGAGGATGTGCTTCAGCAAAATGAGAGAGTAAAACAAGGAAGACAGATCAGGAAATGGAGTCCACCACAGAAGAGTCTAACAAATTCCTAAATGACAGCAGCGTTGGGTAGATATTTGGACAGTTTGACACCACATGTGGAGGTGATTTGGCTGAGTTTGATTGTGGGTATGAACAAGTGAAAATCAAGTAAGTTAGAGTTGTAGATGGCTTCAGTGATTTCAGATGTTTTTTGTTGTTTTTGTAGTGCTGGGGATTGAAGCCCCGGCCTTTGCACTGAGCTAAATTCCTAGCCTTTAAGATTTTTTTTAGTCCAGATCTTGCAGGGTTGCTACGTTGCCCAGGCAGGGCTGGAACTTGGATCCTCTGGCTCAGCCTCCCCGAGCTCTGGGATCATAGGTGTACCCCACCATGCCTGGTTGAGTTCAGATGCTTTTAAATTGCAGATGCTGCCAAGAACCAATAATGTATTACTTGCCAAGCTTCCAGACAGAGAGCTGGTGGGTCCAGCCCAGTAGGGGAGTTCATTTTATCCAGCTAATAGTTACCGGTCACCTCTGCGTACACGGCACTGTCGACAACGGGGATTGTGAAGGCATAGGTCCTGTTTCCGCCCTCCTGCTGGTCTGTTACTGTCCTTGTCCTTGTGCTCGTGTTTTGAGTGTGGGTGTGTCTGGCCCGAAGTGTTTTCTAACCTCGCTTCCCCCTTGGGAAACTGAAGGCAGTTTCTGCACCCTCATCTCGCACATTGAAGCTCGGTATTTACATTTACCAGCAGATACTGACAATCGAGGTAGCTTCCCAGCCCGTTCTCTAGTTTCCCTGGATTTGATGGTGTTATCTCACTGCACTTCTGTGTTCTCACGTTTGCTGAGCCTTCCTCTGGGTTGGTAGTCACTGGGTCTGAGCCTGCTGGAAGGGACTTGAGGGGCACACAGTGTGCTTCCTGGTCAGGGTCACTCGGTGTTCTCTCCCCTTCATTTTTAACTTTGTTTTTGTTTTTTTTTGAGACAGGGTCTCACTGTGTAGTCTGGGCTGGCCTTGAACTCGCTATGTAGTTCAGGCTGGTCTTGAAGTCCCAGCCATTCTCCTGCCTCAGCCTCCTGAGTCTGAGATTACAAGGAAGCACCACCATGCCTGGCTCACCCTCTTTGTTGGTGCCCTTCTGCAGGGGTTGTGTTCGCACACTACGGCCCTGTCTGGCGACAGCAGAGGAAGTTCTCGCACGCCACTCTTCGTCACTTTGGCTTGGGCAAGCTGAGCCTGGAGCCCAGGATCATTGAGGAGTTCAGGTTCGTGAAGCAGGAGATGCAGCGGCATGGGGACTCCCCCTTCAACCCAGCCCCCATCATCGGCAACGCCGTCTCCAACGTCATCTGCTCCTTGTGCTTTGGCCAGCGCTTCGACTACACCAACAGGGAGTTTAAGCAGCTGCTGGCCCTCATGTCCCGGGGCCTGGAAATCTGCCTCAGCAGCCAGGTCCTCTTGGTCAACGTGTGCCCCTGGCTCTACTACCTCCCCTTTGGGCCATTTAAGGAGTTGAGACAGATCCAAAAGGATATCACCGTTTTCCTGCGACAGATCATCCAGGCCCACAGGGACTCTCTGGATGCCGAGAACCCCCAGGACTTCATCGACATGTACCTCCTGCACGCGGAGGAGGAGCGCAGGCGGGACAGCAGCAGCAGCTTCAGCGAGGATTACTTGTTCTACATCATCGGGGACCTCTTCATCGCTGGGACCGACACCACAACCAACTCCCTGCTCTGGTGCCTGCTGTACATGTCCCTGTACCCCGATGTCCAAGGTAAATAGCGGAGGAGTTCCTCGTTCGGGGCAGAGCCAGGCTGTTTAGATGGGGATTAGCACCTTCAGGGGTCTCATGGCCCCAAGCTCTAAGCGCGTCCTCAGCCGCAAAAGCAAATACTTGGGACCTGGGAAGGAGCTGCCAGTGCAACCTGGTCTGCAGACGGGCGGACTCCTGCCTTGACTTGGTCACCCCTGCTTTGATTTGTGCATGTCTGATTGTCTGAATCAGTGGTGAGGAAAGACCGCTGGCAAAGTGGGGCACCTCAGCTGCGCCCTAATGCTGTGTGCACCCGTTCGTATTGTTTGGAAAGAGGAGAACGGAAGCACAGAGAGGTTGTGGGGCTGCATACCTTGTTCTAGCACAGCAGGATGGCCAGGCAGCGCCAGGGCCGTTAGGGGGAAGGCAGGGAGGAGGGTGCGTTCGTTTCCATTGCTGCCACAGCAAATTCCAGCGGACTTCACGGATTCACACCACGCAAGCTTGTTTTCTGACAGTCTGGTGTTACACGTCTGCCCCGCGTCCCACAGGGGCCCCTCGCCGGAGTCCTGGAGGACACCAGTTTCCTTGCCATCCCAGGTCCTTGGCCCGTGGCCCCTCTGCACCTTCAGAGCCGGCGCGACACCATCTCTCTGGCTGTCCCTCTGCACCCTGCCCGCCCCCCCCCCCGCTCTGAACTCAGCTGGGTAGTCACGTGATGCCTGATAGCAGTGATAAATTCTGAGGTCTGTGTTGTTGGGTGACCTTGTCATTGTGCGAACGTCAAAGTGTACACTAGGACAACCAGCTCTCACGAAGCCAGGGCCATGCTGGGGTCTGTCTCTGACTGAAACGTCAATGTGACACGCGGCTGCACTTAGGCTGGGCACAGCCACGGCACTGCAGTCTCATCGCGTGCTGCGGCTGGGATGTGTGGGACTCTTGGCCTCAGTGTGGTGGAGGTGGCCCCAACAGCCGGGTGGGCCCGTCAGAGGTGCTGTCCTAGGAGCCTGGCTAATTCCCAAAGGAGTGCTGCCGAGGCTTGGCTCTAAGTGTCCCTTACAGGCTCAGGCATTGACAGCTTGGTGCCCAGCTGAAGGAACGGTGGCAGAACTTGCAGGGCGCGGCCTGGCGGAAGGAAGATAGGTCATGGGGGTATGTCCCTTACAGGGACTGTCGGAACCCTGGCCCTTTCTCCCACTGAAGCACGAGCCAGGCCTGGTCCTGCTTAGCTTCCGAGCTCAGACAAGATGAGGTGCGTTTAGGGCGGTGAGGTGTGGGTGGCCTCAGCCCCTCACTCTGCTTCTCAAGTGAACAGCTTTGTTGTGCGGTGTGCCCCTTGCCTCGCTCTTCCTGCCACTGACCAAGAGGGCCAGGCCCAGGGACCAAGGCGTGAAACTGAACAGAACAAACTTCCTCCTCTGAGGGCCATCTCCCCAGGTGTTCTGGCACAGTGCTGGGGTCGAATGCAGCGCGCCACTGTGAGAAGCGTGAGCTTGGCCCCCAACCCCTCCCGCTTCCCGTTCGCCACGCCACCTCTCCCTCTCACAGGCTCTCACCCAAAGCTGAGCAGACAGGGCTGCCCGAGAGGCACTTTCAGCCTCCACACTGTGAGGTACAGAAACCTCTTTTCCCTGTTCCACCCCGGGTGAGGTATCCCGTTTACAGGGGACTAAGGTGTGGACATCTTGGAGAGGCCACCATTCTCCATGGACGGCACTGTGCCATCTTTTATCGACTGCCACAGAACAGATTATCCCACTATAAACAGGTTAAGATACCATATTTATTACTTCACATGGCTTCTGAGGGCCAGGGATCCAGGAGTGGCTTGACCTGGATGATTCTAGTCTGGGGTTTCTCGTGAGATTAGTCAAGTTGTTGACTGGGCTGTAGCCATCTGTATGCTGGACTGGGACTGGAGGACCCCCTTCCAAGCTGGCTCCCTCATGCTGTTGACCACAGGCCACACTTCCTTCCACTCTGACCTTGCCATGGCTGCCTGACTCAGTGGCTGCCTTCCCCACAAGTGAGCGACTGGAGAATGAATGACAAAGAGGAGGGCCCCTAATCTCAGCAGTGACATGGCATTACTTCGCCCTTCATCTTGGTACAGAGCAAGAGGGGAATGCACAGGACAGAAACCCTGTGTCAGTCGGCACTCCATTACTGTAGCAGAACACCTGAGGCAGTCCCCTTATCAAGAGGGCTGTTCCATCTTGCTCACTGTTTTGCCCGTGCAAGGCAGCACATCACGCCATCACGCCCAGGGTGTGTGGTACAGCAAAGCTCCGCTTGTGCCCAGGGTACAGAGGAGAAAGGAAAGGGCGCGGTCCCACTGTCCTTTTCAAGGGTGCACCGCAAGGACCTCACCTGCCATGAGGCCCCTCCTCTGTGTTTCTACCAATTTTAATAGAATCACAGGACAGGACTTTGGCACACATGGGCCTCAGGGACATTCCAGACCCAAGCTGCAGCCAACCCCACGAGCAGGGCCAGGGCCATCTGGGGCCACAACCTGGCCTCTCTTCTGTCCACACGTGAGGGATCCAGGCGCTCCTGCCTCCAGTGCCCTCTTCTGCCCCATCCTCTCTGCTGCCCCATTCTGTGCCCCAGGTGGCACAACTGACCCACACACATCTCATGCTGCCAGCCTGTCGGTGGCGGGTAAGGGGAAAACAGGTGGACGTGGGACGCACACACAACTCTCCCCACGGTGAATCTCAAGAGTTCCTTCTTTCCTCTCACACAGAAAAGGTGCACGGAGAAATTGAGAGGGTCATTGGGCCCAGCCGAGCCCCATCTTTGACTGACAAGGCCTGGATGCCCTACACGGAGGCCGCCATCATGGAGGTGCAGAGGTTGACGGCGGTGGTGCCCCTGGCCATCCCACACATGACCTCGGAGAACACAGGTGAGTCAGGCTGCATCCTGTGCCCTCAAGAGGGGCACATGTGCAGGCGGGGGGCACTGTTACAGACCCTGGAATCTCCAGGGCCTATTCTGGCCGAGAGTTGTCCACTGTCAGGCGAAGTGCTGGGCCAGGACCACTGAGTTTCAGTAACAGCTCAACAGTGCATACATGCTCAAACTGGCAAAACAAATAATGCTTTACTTTTATCATATTTTATTTTACTTGTGGTTTTTTGAGACAGGGTCCAACTATGTAGTTCAGACTGCCCTTGAATTCACAATATAGCCCAGGCTGGCCTCAAACTCACAGTGCTCCTCCTGCTGCAGCCTCCTGAGTGCCGGAATTACAGGCCTTTGCCACCACATCTGGCTCTAGTGCTAAAATTTAAATCAGGTGGATTGTTAAAAAAAATTCCAGAGTTAACAAAGGTACCTGTAGTCCACTTCACTGGAGTCAGAAGAGCTGGTCTTACCGTGGAATGGAGTTTCACACTGGAAATCACCCTGCCTCAATTTCTTACATTCTGCAACCAAAGCATAAATATTACAGAATTAGGAGCCGATCTGATTCTGGGGTCACCATTTCAGTGGAACCCCTTCGGCAGGTCTTGTCCAGATCGTCTTCAAATCCCCATCAGGAAAGATTTGCCCCTCCGGGGATGGCTGTGGTGCGATGGGCTTGAGAGGACACGGGTCACTGTCATCTCGGGGTGTAGGTTGGATGCACCATGGCGTGCAGTGTCTCCTCAGGCACTGTTTAGCTGATGGAGAGCCAGGTCGACCTCCCTCTTCGCCCTTCTCTGTTTACCTCCCTCATCTTACTGCATAGACAGCTCGAAACAGTCATACTTTATGTGAGCCTTTGGGTTTGCGATTCTTAGGGAATTTCTTGAAGTGCCCTATTATTTGTTTTAGTGTTTTCCCTTTTTTTACGGTTTGCCTTAAGTCAGCAGCATCGGAGCCCCTGTGCCTGTCACGGGCTTGGTCCTGGGATGGTCCAGATAGACCAGGTTGCCAAGAGCCAAGGGGCTCCCTGTCCTGAGGACTGTGGATTAGGATGCCGAGTAGGATACTAGACTGTTTCCCTGACAGTGGTATTTCGGGAGAACGTCAGCAGCAGAAGTGATGCTGTGTTTGTCCACCTTAGTGCTCCAAGGATACACCATCCCGAAGGGCACGGTGGTCCTGCCCAACCTGTGGGCAGTGCACAGAGACCCGGCTGTGTGGGAGAAACCAGACGAGTTCCACCCGAATCGATTTCTGGATGACCAAGGACAACTTTTAAAAACAGAAGCCTTTATTCCTTTTGGGATAGGTCAGTGAAACCTTTATATTTTCGTTAACATGATTTTAAGGAAGTAGAACTACGGGTAGGGTGTTGCTCAGTGGTTGAGTGCTCGTCTGGCCTGGGCTAGGGCCTGGGCTAGGGCCTGGGCTTGGTCCTTAGCATGCACCAAAAGAGCAAACCACAGAACTAAAAGAATCACTAATTATTCCGTGTTGTTGTAAAAATGTTTGTGTATTGGCCGGCTGATGGAAGACGTAAGTCATTCAGATAATGTGCTTCTCCTATGTTCATCTCAGGGAGCAGAGTGCGCGCTAGAGGTAGAGCTCAGTGGTAGAGCGCACGCCTAGTGTGTTTAAGGCCTGGCGCTCGCTCCCCAGAGGAGGGACAGGGACAGGGACAGGGAAGCGACGACCAGACTCCCTGGGCTCCGGTCGGGTTCCAAGGTGCAAGGAGCAACTTCTGACCTCCCCTGGGCTGGTGCGGCAGGGCTCTCAAGTCGCGGCGTCCCTCTTAGGCCCCTAGTCTGGGGTACATGGGATTCTTTTATGGAAAAGGAGGGCTCCACAGATTCTAATCTGACTCCCCCCTTGCTCTGCCAGGTGACAGCCAGGAAAGATAAGCAGGCAAGGACTAGACAGGGTCTGTGTCAGCCTGGACCTGTCTGTCGATCCTGCCCAGGTGGGAACAGGTGTTTAGGAGTAGCAGTGAAAATGTGAACTTCGTGTGGAAAAATTCTGTCCATTATACTCTGTGGGAGACTGGTTTATATGGCAATTTTATTTTAAAATTTATATCTGCATTCAAAACACCCAATTTAGGCGAGTTACCTGTATTATAAATTTCTACCTTCTACCAAGATAGATTACATAAAAGTACAAATTTCCTGTGATGAATGTCACTATACTGTATACCTAAAATGTACCAATAAAATTAATTTAAAAATAAATAAATAAATTTGTACCTTCTGCCAGGTCGTCCCAGCACTTGGGAGGCTGAGGCAGGAGGATCGCATGAGTTGGAGGCCAGCCTGACTTACATAGTGAGTTCAAGGCCAGCCTGAACTACATAGGGTGACCCTGACTCCAAAGAAAACAAACAAAGAATTTGTACTCTCTGAAGTAGGAAGCGGGCCCATGTCCGAATCTCTCCCTCTCCAGGGAAGCGGGTGTGCATGGGCGAGCAGCTGGCCAAGATGGAGCTGTTCCTGATGTTTGTGAGCCTGCTGCAGAGCTTCACATTCTCCCTGCCTGAGGACGCTGTGGAGCCCGTCCTCACGGGGAGATTCGGCCTCACGTCAGCCCCTCATCCGTTCAATGTCGTCGTCTCTGAGAGATGAAGAAGAGGTGAGCCCGTTCTTCCCTCCCACTCACTGACAGCGGGCCTGGCACCCGGCCGCCGCAGGCTGGGCACACATCTGAGATGGGGACAGGCAGGCCTGGAGGAGGGAGGGAGGCGCCCAGCTAGAGGCCGGGCGTGTGCTTCCCTGCGGCAGTGGCTCCCACCCACGAGCCGTCTTCCAGCCCACAGCCTCCGTCCTCCCGTGTTAAGGTGACCCTCGAACTCGCTTCTGTCTGTGCTCTGCAGAGGCGGGCCGGCCAAGATGTCCTCCCGTGCTGGAGACGTCCTCCCTGCTGGCTTCCAAAGACCTCTGACGATGTGAAGGTGGCTTTCAACCTTGACCGCGGTCCCAGGGAATGAGGCAGATCTGGTTTTCTAAAGCACTGGTTCAGTGTCCCTGTCTCTGGGCTCATTCCGCTATGGGTGTCCTTCATTTAGGGTTCCAGTTTTTGGTATCTGCAGACATAGAGCAAAATGGACCCTTGTCCAGTCCACTGAGGAAAAAGTCAGGACTCCCCAGTTCCCGCCCAAGGCTGCTGCTCTCCGCCCAGCTGGGCTGTGGAGACCCAGCCGCCTGCCCTGGGGCCCCAAATGGTGAGAGGGGACTGTGATGCTGGTCTTGAGCCGGAGGCTTTTCTCGGACTCTCCCACCACCACCGCTGGGCCGGCCCTGAGTGCTCTCGGGCAGCGTCCTGTCCCATGGACAGAACCCTCTCGGCCGGGAGCCCTGGCCTGGGCTGTGCTGGCTTCCCAGGGGTCCTGCTCTGGCAGCTGCCCGTCCCGGGGCTCCTGCCACTCTGCACAGGGAGGAAACTGGCACAGCGCGCCGGCAGTAAGGACTCCTCCTCCCTGAACTGTGCTGAAGGCCTCAGTCTGTGTCTGATTGTCACAGCGAGGTGCCAGCTGCGGCAGAGCATGGAGGCTTGGGGAAGTTAAGGCACAGGGTTACAAACGCTGTCTCCGAGTCAGACCTCTGGACTGACCACTTCTCAGGGCTGCCACCAGGGTCCCAACTGCCCGACAGCCATCCTCTTCCCAACGGCTCTGGGTAGCGGAGAGGGTGCCGGTGGTCAGCACCCACTCTCCCTGGGTGCCTGGTCCACATGGGAGCGACTTTAAGGAAGAGTACTTAAGGGAAGCCACCCCATCTCTTTCCCTTTTTTTTTGTTTTTGGAGGACAAAGTCTCTCTATGTAGTTCAGCCTAGCCTTTTACTCACTATGTAGCCCATGTTGGCCTTGAACTCAATGGCGATCCTCCTGCCTCAGCCTCCTGGGTGCTGGGATGACTGATGTGCACCTCCATCCATTTCAGTATGACCTACGGGTGGTGTTTTTGTTGCTTAAGGTGACTTTTGAAAATCAGTATATATTATTTCTTATCATCAGTTTAGGCCAGATTTTTAAAAATTGCTAGACTTCTGTTCATCTGAAACAACCATTTTAAACCCTGAACGATGCCTTAGCCAAGAAGCGTCACAGGGTGAGCCCAGCGGCCTGGGCCGCATCCGGTGCCGCGCTTTCCTGTGGCGGAAGTGGCCCTGTGCTCCTTCTCCGAGAAGAGGGAAGAAAAGACCCAGAGAGGCTGTTACTCTGAGAACGGACAGAAAGCAAGAGCGGACGGCCGAACTGGGGCAGCTTTGCTGGAAAGGCCTCCTGTGCCCATCCCTCTCCCATTTCCAGGTTGGGACAGGCCCGAGCTCCCGAGCTCCCCGCCACCTGGGCCGCTGGGGTCTGGGGTCCGCAGCCCACGGAGGCAGCAGGACCATTCGGGGGTGGGGGTGGTTCTCCTTGGCCGCAGCACATTCCTGGGCAGACTCCCACCCACTCGCCGAAGAGAAGTAACGCATGCTGAGCAGAGATCAGAAGAGGAAGATGGAGGCGTAGGCTCGGGCACTGCTTCCTCTTCCACGCTTCATTCTCTGCATCACTTACGCCATTTTTCCTTCTTAGGAATACAACCAAGTGCTTGAAATACAGAGACATGAAATACAGACTAATCTTGGTCTTTTTTAAAGTGTCTTGAGGATTTTTTGTTTAAGAAAGGCTAATCAACTAAATGCAGAGGAAGGGAGCAAAACGGGGAGGGTGCCAGCCTGCAGACGGGGACTCAAGTGTGGATGGCGCCACACTCTAGCAGCATAGTCTGTTCCCGGCAGGAAACTCACATGCTTTTGGATGGCACTAATAACTCAGCATCAATGGGTTCCTTACTCTAATTGTACATGGATTTTCAATATTTCTAACCAGTTTGTAGCTTACTTGAAAAAAACTGGTTTGAGATTTCAGAATCAGTTTATCAAACTTTTAAGGTTCACTTTTTTTTTTTTTTTTT
>NW_004624830.1:1409903-1461199 GCF_000247695.1 Heterocephalus glaber | reverse complement strand
CTTTTAGTATTGGGGATCAAACTGGGGTCCTTCCACTTGTGAGGCAGGTGGTGGAACCACTGAGCTAAATCCCCGGCCCTGATTTCACTATCTTTTCTAACAGGATGTAGGTTAGCATGCTGGTTAAAAGTAACAGCTTTACATTCACACAGACCTGAGTTCAAGTTCTGCTCTGGAAGGAAGCCTCTTAGGCCTAGGCAAGTTATTTACTTCTGTATGCCTCAGTTGTCTCGTATGTAAAATAAGGATGAAAATTCGCTGCCTGCTGCACAAGCACAAGGACCCGAGTTCGATCGCCGGTACCAAAAAAAAAGAAAGAAAACAGGATGAAAACACTGACATGTCCTGTATGAGTGATGGGTGTACATAACAAAATACATGTGAACTATTTACCACACAGTCTGGGAAGTTGAGCATTTATCCAATGTTAGGTGTTACTCTTGCAACACATTTCCTCATGAACCCACCCGTTTCCATCCCCACCATGCTTAGCCACACACCTCCCACAGCCTCACATTGCACTCTGGAAAGCATTTAAACATTGCTGTCACCGTTCTGGTTTTATTTCACCTACTTTGGCAGGTGCTTTTTGAAGAACAAAGACCACATTCTAGTCACTTCTGCTTTTTGGAGCACCTAGTGTCATGTCCAGCACATAGATGAACAAGAAATGTTTCTTGCCTTCAAGAACTTATTTCAAAATTAATGGTTTTATTTTTTAAAGTGAAACAAGAAGTCACTATTAGCTTTACTTCATTCTAAACGTTTGGCTCTGAAGAATGCCTGAGAATTATAGTTAAGGCATATTTTAATTCTGAGTTCGCCTTTAATTCACTTTTAGGTGAACTAGCAATTGGGATTTTTGTGAGGGATACTTTGAAAATCAGAATAGGTAACTTTACTTTTTTGTGGCTAAAATTTAAGTACTTGAGGAATAGAAGAAACTAAAAGTTTAGGGCAGAGGTGGCAAACCTACAGCACATGTGCCACAGCAGGCTGTTTTATCACTGAAAGCTCTAAACGGTTTGCCATCACTGGTTTAGAGTACTGGGGCCAGATTTAGAAATTTGGTCTTTATCTTGTGGACAAAGCTTTTAACCAATTAACAGTTCACTCCTGGCATGACTCCAGAAACGTATTTATGTACTATCCTGAGTGTCACTCAGGCAAGTGCCATTTCAACCAGTCGATTCTTGTATTGAACAAACTTGGTAAAACTGTCATTTTTATATTTCCGGTCATATTATCTTATAAAAATTAATAAAAAATATGTAATCTTGGTCATCTTGTATTTAAATAATTGGACTGACAAGTGGTTAACTGGGGGCATCATGGCAAAATTTTTTGAAAGGTACATTATGGGGGCATATAATGCCATGTGTTTTAGAAGTATCTCTATTGATGAATTAATAATTTTAATTTTGAGTTTTATTAATGTGCACTTAACAGGAAAATAAAATATCCATAAAATAGTAAAATTTTAATATGTAATGTGTTTAGTACATCAACATTTTCACATCAACTGTTCACTTGCTTATAAAACCTAAAAAATAACAACAGAAATAAATTCGTGTGTGAACTACAATGAAATTAAAAACAAAAGTCTACCACAGAAATAATCTTTGCTTCAACTGTCACTCCTAAGGCAGTCTTCACACATGACAACAGCATGCTCCATACACAAATCTCAGCCACACTGACAGCATATATGCTTAGCTTTCCCTTCATGTGTGACAGCCTGTACTTGTCACCTCTTATCTTCCTCTTTTGTCAGGAGCTTACCATATTATACAATAGGCATTTAGCAGAAAAATAAAAAATCAATAAAGTATCAAATATGTAATGAGTGTTTACAATACACATCAATATTTTCACATCAACTGTTCACTTGATTACAAAACCTAATAACAGAAACAAACTCCTATGTGAACTACAATAAAAATATAAAGAAAAGTCTACCACATGGGGCTGAGGATGTAGCTCAATGGTGCCATCCCTACCTGTCAAGTGCAAGGTCCTGAGATCTAGCCCTGGTACTGGGATATTAAAACAAAAGTCTACCACAGAAATAATCTTTGCTTCAACTATCATATGCAAGGCAGTCTTCACACATGAAAACTGTATGCTCCATACACAAGTATACCTTACACTGATAGCATGTGTGTTTTGTTTTCCTGTCTTTTTTTTTAGGGCACAGATGACATCTTTTTGGTTTTTCTATTGTCCTAGTAGGTCTTTGTGATGTTGCACCTGCCTGTTCACCTGTCAGCTCCAAAATTTTTTGGCGTAGTTCCTTGGGCAGAAACATTTTATCCTTCTTCTGCTGTAGTTGTTCCCTTATCAGTTCCAGTCCCAATCCTCTAAGAAAATTTCTTCGTGATATTTTACACTTGTTATTTTCTTTGTAAACAATGAAACTATTTATACCAGATATGTTTAGGATCAAGTAAAACACAATCATTGGCCAACGCTTTGTGTTTCGAGTGACATCATAGTTGCTACATAATTCATCAACAACATCTACTGCACTTTTGGTCTTGTTGTAAAAAGTTTCCATCTCTGGCTTCATTTGTGTCGCGGTATCTCTATCAATACTGCCATCATGATGCAATGTTGACATCAGAAGTACCACTTTGTTTTTCTTTGCCATATAGGAAGCCAATGTTATATCTCTCTGAAATCCAAAGATTGTACTATACAATTCTCTATTTCGAACTTGCAACATTTCACTGGGAATTTCTGCTTTGTTCTTGCGTATAGTTCCTACGCTGGTCAACTGGTGTTCTCTTAGTAAACGTAACATCAATGGGTAACTGGTAAACCAACTGTCGAATGTCACATTCCGATGAGTTTGGGAGATAGGAGCAACAAGTCTATTTACAACATCATTCAGTTTATTACTACACGAATAAGGACCTGGTGGCTGAGTTCCAGGATAAATTTCTAAATTGAAAGTATAATATGTCTTTGCATCTACCAGGGCATATATTTTTATACCATATTTTGAAGGCTTATTTGGCAAACACTGCCTAAAGCTACAGCAACCATGAAATGCTGCAAGCTGTTCATCAATAGTCATGTATTCAGAGGGTGTGTAAACTGCTTGGCAGTTTGAGACAAAGCTCTCAAATAATGAGCGGATAGCGGCCAGATTATCGGCTCTTTTTCTTTCTTGGCGGGTGGTTTTGTCATCAAACCTCAGGCAATTCTGAAGGAAACCAAATCTCCTCAGTGTCATTGTTATTCTACAAATTTCAAGCCCACAGCCATCACTTCTCCATAAGTCTTTTACATTCCTACGATTAGCATGAGAAAGCCCTGCTAAGTATAGCAGACCTATGAATGCTTTCAGTTCAGATAGTGAGGTGTCATAATAAACACATTTTTGAGTATGACTATCAGTGCATACAGAACGTTTTAGTTGTATTTCAGTATTTGTGTGTTTCACAACATCTTGTAGCATATCGTCTGTTACAATCAATTTCCAACACTGAATTGCAGTGCTGGCATTCCGACCAATTGGTTTCACCCCTGCCAAGAACCCAGTATTTTCAGACCTAGTTCGAACATTGGATCTTTCAGGCACAGATGACCATTTTGTTGCATTTTGACTGGTCAAATATGTACTCACGTTGATGTTTTCTTCATCATGTGAATCAAAGAGGTTTTCATTCCTTGTGTCTGTATCAGTCAATTCTTGGTCCGTTTCACTGTCACAGGATCTTTGGCTCAAATGGTCAATATCAATGTCATCAACATCGGTGGATGAGTCACTTGATGATTCACTTTCGACCTCCCCCAAAATTTGCAAATCTGGTTTTTCATGTGCCATTGTACTGATTTGGGGTAATTCTACAAGAAAATCAAAAGAAAACATTTCTTAAAACAAATCCTAAATGTACAGAAATTTAACAAAGCGCATCCCATGGGTAAAACTCACCTGCTGCTACTTTGGCACTCCTGTATATACGTTGTCTTTTGTCTGCCAAATAGGTGAATGCACAGATGGGTTCCTGTTTTCCCCAGGCACAGCTACTGAAAGCCACACCCAGTTACCATTATGCAATGTACTTATTTACATCACAAAAGTACAATGTGGGCGTATTTTACCCCCCACGATGCCTCCTTAAAAGCCTGGGAGTAAACAGGACCAGCATATAACCTGTATCACCCTAAGAGAGCTGTGGGGTGTGGGTAGGACGATAGGAAACACATTGGGAATGAAAGGAGGCTCTACACAGGAGATATAGGTTGATGGTTTCAGAGGGTCCAATCTATAGTTGGCTGGCTCCAAGGCAGAAATGGTGCAGCAGATAGCAGACAAAAACCTGCTCGTGTCATGGTGGCTATGAAGCAGAGAGAGAAGGGAGAAGCCAGGGACAAGAATACACCTCTCCAGGTCACACTTAAGTGACTTGCCCCCTCTGACTTGGCCCCACCTCCTAATAGCACAATTAGCCATGACCTCATCCACGGATTAATCCGATGAGTATATCACTCCCAGGATACAATCACCTTCCAAAGTCCCACCTCTAAATACATGAAACTCTGGGGGAGATTTTAGATTCAAACCGAACAGACATGTTAAAAGCTAGGTACATTCTGGTTTGGCCACAGCCCACCTTTGTCTAGCTTAGCAAATAAACCCCTTTCTCTTGCTTTAGGGAGAGGGGATCCTCTAGTCTTACTTCCTCCCAAGATACGATTCTGTCCACAAGTCCCTATTAAATTGTACTTTGTGTGATCCCAGAATCATCTGCCTTTTTCTTTCTTCTCTCAATCCCTCCCACCTTTCACCAATGCTGGTTCTCACACAAAAGACTAGACTTTTAAAAACAGGACAAAAAATATGTATGTATATACAACTTGGCCTTTAAGAAAGATATCTTGCTACCTCCCACAACATAAATGTCCTTGGAAGACATTCTGCTAAGTGAAATAAGCCAGATTTGGAAGGGAAAATATTGCAACAATCTCACTCATATGTGGACGATTTTAGCTTACATACATACACAGACACAGAATGAAACAGAGATCACCAGGGGTCGGGAGGGAGGAGAGGAATTGGGGAGATGGAAGACAAATGACACAAAATAGCAGATGTGTAGAAGGAACAAGTTTAGAGCTCTGGTAATGTACAATACGAGGACTAAAGTTAATTAAACTGTAAAGGATCAGGAAGTTTTGTTAAATAAGAGTTCAGCTGTTTTTGTCACAAACAAAAGCTATGATAGATATGTTAATCTGCTTCTCTGGAGTCACCAGTTTACCGTCTATATGTATCCTACAACATCATGTCATAAATCTCAAATATACGCAATAAAATTTATGGGAAGAGAGCCAAGAGTGAGGGATGGGCAGAAATTAAATGTCCTCAATAGGGACAGGGGGCTGTGGGAGGAGGGAGGAAGCTATTTCTAAGGGGACTTGGGGGCATTATATAACCAACTGGACAGCAGGTGGTAGAGAAGAACAACACTCTTAGATGAGTTCATCATGAAGTGCAGTATCAGATGCAAGAACTGGAAGGCATGTTGAGGGGTGGGAGAAAAGGAGGCTCAAAAGTTGACAAATTTCATTTGAAGTATCTGCAGGGTTTCCAAGCACAGGTGACCAAGAGACAGTTATAAATAGATGCCTGTTTGAGAAACATGAATCTACAATGCTGGAAATCAGGATAGTATAAACACGACTCCCACAATCTCCAGGTAGAGACACTGGGAATCACTGTAGCAGACTTGCAACTCTGGGGTTTACCACTAAGATTGTTCAAAAAAGGAATCTGTTTATCTTTTGTAGTAATATTTACACAATCTCTGAAGCTCCAAATTGACATGTATAATATTACAGGGGACCCACCCCATTTTCTCTCTGTAGCTGTGAGGTAATGTCTAAGGACTACAGCATTATGAAAGTCTTCAGATCAGAACAGGTTCAAATTCAAGCCTGGTCATTATCAGGTCAGTGACAATTTGTAATTGGCTTTACACTCAGAACCTTTGTATTTTTGCTTTTAGATAAGGATAGCATTAGAGTCTTCAGTTGTCAGCAAGAGTCCATAGCATAGTGGTCAAGAACATGAGCCCTGGAAACAGTGTCCTGGCTTTGATTCCGGCCAGAGCCATTCATTAGCTGTGCAACCTTGGGTAAGTTTCTGAATCCCTCTGGGCCTAGCTTTTTTTACCTGAAACCCACCACATAGCATTACAGTTTTATACCACATACATTAAAGATTTCATAAATTAATTCACACAATGCACCTAGAACAATGGTGGACCTGGTAAAGGTCTCAATATACAATGGCTGCTGCTATGTATGAAACCATTTAACATAAGCAATGTCTATAAAAACTGCTAAAAAGATGACCATTATTACCATTGTTGTTATGGCTAATAAGTAGTTAGCTCTCGAAGTATAAAACTTTCCATATGGCAATTATAACAAAACAAAGGGTGTGGTTTGTGTGAAAGGTCATTCTGCAGGTCATTTTCCCTTGGGTGGTAATGAATTTACGTTGTAATATCTTCGGAGCTTCTTGAACTCTTAAGCATTTGGAGATTATTGGCTGAAGTTAGAGTAACAGTCCACTCTCAGCTGTTTTCCTCTGTATGCAAGACCTGTGCTTGAGTAACGTGGAGTGGATGTTTTACCTCCTTAGCAAGAGAGTTCAAACAGGACAGGCAGGAGCTCGGGCAGGCAGGAGAACACCAGAGGCCTGAAACTTGGAACCGAGACTGCACCAACTACATCACACACCACTTTCTTCTCAAGGCAGCATATAACACTTGTTTTAAGTGTCTTGTCCTCACTTGGCTCCCAGGAGTCCTGTTTTAGTTTCCAGACTTTGACTGAAACTTCTGATCTGGGAGTGCCATCATGCTCCGTAACTGAAAAGTACCCGGGAGAAAAATGGAGATAGCAGTCGGCACTGCAACAACTGCTGACCTAAGAAAATCCAAGTCATGATGAATTTCTTCTAACTGCTCAAGATGAAAATATCATGTGTAAAACTGTGCAGTGTTCCTAGAAATTGTGTCTCATATATCTTCTAGGCCATTCTGAGAACATTTGCAGCAGGATATACAAACACATAGCTATACCTTTCTCAAACCAAGTATATGCCTTAGTTATGCAAATTGTATTACTTTCTTGAACCTCCGGTGCTACATCAACCACCACGAATTTTGCAGCAGGTGAACGTTTGGTTCAATTTTCAGGACTTTGCTGAGCAGCCACAACTTCTGGCTTTCTGCCTTATGAAGTTTACAAATTGCTTAACAGAACAGGAGAGGTGGTATTAACTTTTCATTAGTTCCCCAGAATGTCAGAAATCATCAATTTGGGGAAGAAAAATTCCAACTTGCTCAATGAATCTCACCCTATTCATGCTCCTGGTCACTGGCAGGTCCTGTCCATGGATCTCCATGGCTGGCACTAAAGAATGAGTTTTCACTTGGCTCTTGCCCACCGCTCGTGGCTCTCTTGCTTCTGCTGCTCTCGGAGACCATGCCATGTGTGGTGCCCAGCAATGCTTCTTTGATATTTTCTTTTGAAGTCTACAATTCTCCGTTCGTGGGACAAATACAAAGGCAGTCATTCTTTGCTCTGATGTCTGTACCAGCCCTCTCCTTTGCCAAAGCACTTGTCCTCTCTGAATGGCTCCTGCAACCAGGGCCACGTTTTTCAGTACTTCATTCTTTCTGCAGAAAGAAATGAAGCACAACCTCTGAACAAGTTCAGGGCCGCAGAAATGCTTACTGGGCTCCCAAATGCCTGAAGCTACACTTGGAAAAAAGGTGTGCAGTCCTAGCAAAAGAAAAATGATTCTATTGTAACTGTCATCTGACCAGGACTGGCCAGGAGGAGGGGAGTGACCCTCCTCCTTCAGAGAGCGTAAATGGGGTCCAGCTCACAGTGTGAAATAGCTGGCAAGCAATCTGACAGATGAGGACATTAGCGCCAAGAAGGCTAAGTGTTCACAGAGGTCAGAGAGCAAACAGGTGAGCAGCCCAGGACTCCTGAGTTTTCATTACACTTCTCCTTTCTTTACGTCACACTTCACATACTATAGAGGGGCTCAGATGTGAGTAGCTGACAAAACAGACTAAACATTAACTTCTCCAAATTTCTATGTTGCAACCTAATGTGAACATTTCTGGAGGTGGGGCTTTGAGAGGGAATTAGCTCAGTTCCAGGGCAGATCTTCACAAATGGGATTAGGGCCCTCATACAAGAGACTGGGTAGCTCACTTGCCCCTTCTCCACACAAAGGTACCATGAGGAGGAACCATCTGTGAGCCAGGAAGCAGGCCCTCACCAGACACCAGTCCTACCAGGGCCCTGACTTTGTACTTCCCAGACCGCACAACTGTGTTGGCATGTGTAAGAAATTTCAATAGTTCATAAGACACTCGACTTATGGCATTTTGCTATAGCAGCTGGATGGACTAAAACAAGTGATTACAGTATCGCCCCCCCCCCAGGAAATGAAATCACAGAAAAATGGATCAGACTGGTACCATGTACACTACACACAAATAAATAGGTTGTGTTGACAGTGCAGGCTATGTGTAGCCTTTCATTAATACAACTTGAAAATAACTGAAACCTAAACGCTCACCTTTCTAATCCACACCTTAGCTTGCCTCTCAGCATACTTTATTCCTCCATCCCCTTTTCCTGAAGCTGTATTTTGTCTCTGCTTTGCATTCTGTGTTCCCTCTGTTTAAAATCTTTTTTCATAAATTTACTCATTCTCCAAGTTACTTGATTTCTCTGTGTAATCTTCCTCTAGTTACTAGGCTTCTTTGTGTACTCTTCCTTTTCTTCTCCTAGGTTTTGAGTTTGCTACAGTCTATTATTAATGGACTCTAGTTATTTGAGGTAAGGCTGTCTCTTCAGCCAGTAGTGATCCCCTGAGGCACATCAGGTTCTCAACACCCACGCTTCTCCCACATGTGTGCAGAATTAGAGATAAAGACGCTATCAAAGCTAAAGAATGGAGGGGCCTGGGATTGAGCTCAGTGGTTTGGCCGCCTGCTGCCCAAGAGCAAGGACCCGAGTTCGATGCCCGGTACCAAAAAACAAACAAACAAAAGCTGAAGAATGGTGAACCCAGGATTCATCGCGCTAATTAACCCTTTTGCAGGGTGCAGGTGACAAGTCTGGATGGTGAGTCTGTGGCTCCTTTTTACATATTTTAAAGCAAGTAAACTGGTAAAAATTCTGCATCACTAAACTACAGTAACTAGAAAGCATCCACACGAGAAGATTAGCGCAGGTGGTACTTGCTGAGAAGCCTCTGCTTTCTACTACACATATACTTTTAAATAACAGAATCGTTTTTATTAGACTTACAGTTTTGCAGCCATCACCATGTTTTCCTCATCCCACAAGCGAGTGCACACTCCTCCCAGTCATCCCCATTCCTCCCTGCTTCCCAATGTTATCAGTGAGTCTCCAGCGGTTGCTTTCTGACCTCCGTTCTCCGCGGCTCTCGCCAAACGGGGGTACCTGCAGCCGGCGTCCCCTCTCCCGCTCACCTGCGCAGGGAGCCTCAGGTCGTCAGCCGTCGGACTCGGGGTCGGCGCTCGCGTCCTTCCCTCGCGGCGGAAGGGTCCACTTGACCAGCCGCACGCGCTGACGTCCACACGCGCTGACGACCGAACGCCGTCGCCCTCAGCCTGGGCCAATGGGCGCGCGCCGAGAGTCCCCGCCCACCAGCGACGCCGCGCGCGCCGGGACGCGAGTAGGCGGGGCCTCGGCGCGCAGAGATCGCTCGCCCGTGGCCCGCTGTCCTGGTCGTTGTCCTGGTCGGTCCCGCTGCCGAGCCGCGCCACACCATGGCCTTCGTCACCCGCCACTTCGTGCGCTCCGTGTCCTCCGCGGCCGCCGCCTCGGCCTCGGCCAAGAAGATCGTCGTCAAGCACGTGACGGTCATCGGCGGCGGGCTGATGGGCGCGGGCATCGCTCAGGTGAGCGGCGGGCGGCCCGGCCCGCGCTGGCGCCTGCCCGGCATGCTGCGCGCTCGGGACCGCGCGGCGCGAGCTCGGCGGCCATGTGCGAGGCGAACGGGGCTCCTGCAGCCCGGCCCGCTCTTGGCCCTTTAGAGCCGCTCTTCTGTCGCGGCCGCGCTCGCTCCGGAGCGGCCTCCGCCTCTCCGCGGGTCCCAGGGGTTACCGGGTCACCGCGAGCAGCTGAGGCCCTCGCGTCTCTAACCCGAGCCTGCAAGCCTGGCACCCGGCCCGGCTTTGCTTGGCGGCCGCGGTGACCTTCGATCTCGTCTGTGGGTGCGGAGGTCCGCACCGGCCGGAGGCCCGGGAGGCTCTGATCTGCTGGGGACTCGGCCCTGTACCAGCCGGCCGGGGTTCACGGTCGGTTGTGCAATTTATGGCCGGAATGCTGTAATGCCTGGAGTCTGTCCCTGTCCCTGTGCCCCCTTACATTCCCACTCACATTGGAGAACCTTGATTTTCATATCCTAGCAATTATGATTATATTCTTAGACTTTCGGTCGTTTGCAGCTTGAATTGTCAGGAGTAGGGGAGGTGGTTATGGTCACCTAATTTTAATTTTTCCTAGAGAGGGTATCCTCGAGCCCAGTGGCTGTAAGCATGAAAGAGTTCGATTTGTCATTGATATTTTTTGCTTGATTTTTTAAAATAAATCATGCTGCTTGCATTTCTGCTTCCTGCAGTTTTTATTTTTTGTCAATTTACTAACTTGATTGTGATGACCCTGTAGTTAGTCTGTTTGGCCTATCACCAATACTAGTTCTTTAACTCAGTGTCTCCCATATCTTCTGAGATAATGTTTTTAGAACCCCCCCTTTTTTTTTCTCGGTACCAGGGATCAAACTCAGGACCTCGAGCTTGCCAGGCAGGCACTGTGCCGCCGAGCTGAATTCCCAGCCCACAAACCTTGTCCTTTTTACTGTGTGGATGCCCTGGCTGCTGGCCTATGGTGTCCTAATAAGTGCACATGCCAAGACGAGTAATTCCCTTCGGCCTAAGAGTTTTGCACATTATATCCAAGAGAAGGTTTACTTGTAGTATCCTGTATCCCTCTGCCGTGCTAGTCTCCCAAGGCTGTGAGGTTTTGAGATTTGTTGGGGAAAGGAATAAAACAATGTATTTGTTAAAAACATTTAAACAACATCTTGGTAAGCTATTAGGGCCTTTTGCCTCCAGTAACGGTGTCAGACAAGGTCTGGACACTATTTGGATGGGGTCCTTGAAGAGAGCAGTGGGAAAGAACTGGAACCTGAAGAAGAAATACATAGTGCTTTTGTGTAAACCAGGTTGCTTTGTTCTTAGAATGCTGTGTGCATCATTGGCTCCGTGTTGTGCTGCATGAAAAGGGACGGAGACAGCGCCTAAAGTTACACGTACGGTGTTGCAACTTTCACCAAAGGAAAGAGGAAGGAGAAATGATTGACACTGATAGGGAACATAGACTTGGGGATTAAATCCTTGAGATTTGTCCAATTTAAGGGAAAAAAGAAAGGTATGTACTTCCTAGATTGGAAGCAACTGTCACTGCAAAAGGTAGTGAGGACCACAAGTGCGTAGTGGACAGTCGTAAGGAATAGTAATTCCGTCCTTAACCTAACACGGCTTAGAGAGCCACACTCACTTCAGGTAACAACTGTGATGCTGTGCTTCCTTGCGAGACAGCTCTGCAGGGTTCTCTGCAGACAGCTCTGCAGCACACCCGGTTTTTCCCTCTGTGCGGCGTGAGCAGTCCTGTGCTGTCTTGCCTCACTTTTTGCTCCTTGGCCAGCCGCTGTTGGCACAGGGTAGTGAGTCTCTGGCCTGCTGAGCACCCCTGACTGATGAGCGGTTGTGTGCTGAGTATAGAAGGGCTCAGTCCAGTGCGAGGAGGTGAATGGTCTGCATGGCGCTCTGCCCCACGCTGCAGTAGCAGTCACTTAGCCACCGTGCCCGCGTTTGTTGTCTCTCAGGCCTCTCACTGACACTGCCTGGTAGGACTGCAGAGGACTGGGTGATTAGCGCAGTGTCTGGGGCGCTTGCAGGAAGAGCTCACAGGTCAGCAGCTCTAACCCGCGGTGATGCCCCGTCCTGTCCTAGTCGCCTTTCCGCACCATCTGTTCCCTTTGACTCCCAGGGAGGCCCCTAATGACCACCTGGGGAATAGTGGTCAGAGTCCCTGTCCCTTCTTGCCCAGTCATGAACTCGGGTGCCAGCTGGCACCACGTTGTGCTCAGGACACTGAGCAGAGGGAGGGCACCTCCCCTCTGCTGCCCGGTTCCCTGTCCCACCTTGGCACAGCTGTTACAGGACAGGAACAAACTAGACTTCAGGTTCTGCTCCTGCTTCACGTTTAGCTGCGTTCTCCCGAGCTCTTTTGGAAGTAGTTTCAATTGTGATCAAGTGACCATTCTGTTTACAATTTCAATTTTAAAAATGTGTCCAAGTTAGTGCTGAGCAAGATAAGATGTCACTTGGTCTTACAGGCCCCTGATGCATTTGTCGAGCAATTAAATAATTTTAGATAAGCAGAGCCTGTGCTTAATTATATTTGACCAAAGTACAAGCTGTTGTTAATGTGTGTGTTTTCAAAGAGCATCTGCTTTACCTGTCATTTCTTTTGTTTGTTTTAAATTTTAAAATCCCTGAGGCTGCAGTTAAGTGTTTAAGTGAGTTAACTTGGGTTCTGTGTTTGTCTGGCATCTACTTCTCACCTGCCTTTGATTGCCAATTTATCTTCAGGGGGCTAAACAGGCGAACAGAGGGGCTCCTCGCATTACATGAGCCTCGAGTGGGGACAGATTGGTGTTTGCACATAATGATCACGTTCATCGTGGGCACTGGGTACGTGTTCATAGCTCACCTTCATTCTGTTTCCCCTCCCTTCCCTCCTTCCTCCCTCCAGCCCTGTCCCCTTTGATTGCAGAGCCTCTGTCTGTTTCCTGTTACCTGCACCGTTCTCTTTAGCCCATGACACTTTAGGGGCAGTCAGAGGTTTGCAATTTGAAGGAGAGTAGGGGTGACTTCATCCTGCCCTAAGCTTTTTTTTTTTTTCCGGTACTGGGGATTGAACTGGGGACCTTGTGCTTGTGAGGCAGGTGCCGGAACCACTGAGCTAAATCCCCTGCCCTAAGCTTTTTTTTTTCCTGTCCTTTTAAAAAGCCAAGAGTAAGCTATTAAAACAGTTTGGGGGTACGGGAATGGTTTAAGCTCCAGGGGCACATTTCCCTCACCTTTGTCTTCCTCTTGATGCTGAGTGAGCCCGCAGGGGACCAGAAAGCTTGTCCACCTTCACAGAGTTGGTCACCAGCAGCTTTCTTGGACCCCTGGTGGGTGGAAGAATAGTCGGGCTGCTTTGTATGCTTAACTTATTCATTTCTCCTGCCCAATAAGTTATAAACCTGTTGAAGTTTGCTTCAAAAACTGCAGAGACCCAGAAGTTTCAGGGCTCTGGAGCAGGGCACAGGGAGCCAGCTCTGTGCTCCCTGCTGTCAGTGCATTATGGAGGGTTTGTTTTGATTCACAGGAGGGGACAACTCTGGGCTGCAGCTTAATTCCATGAGAGTCCTTCTCCATCGGTAGATGAGTCGCCAGCCTTGGGATGGTTTTGGAGAAACCGTCATCCTCAGAACATCCGGGGACATTCTGTGCAGTGGAAGTGGCTTGGCCTTCTGGTTTCCTGGCCCCCTCTGTCCTGCCTTATCTGCCTTAGTGACACACGCCTCACTGCCCAGCCCTGCAGTGCGTAGCTGGCTGCCTGGTCGCCTCCGCCTGCCCCAGGTGCTGATGATGCTGATCTGCTGAGGGTGTGGGTGTGAGGAGGTGCCTGCCAGTCAGCACCTGGCCTTCGGTGCTGGACTCCTTGCCCCTGTCCAGGAACAGTGACATCTGTCCACCGTTGTGGTTGTGAGCGTTGCAGGCGTTGTTAGGTGCTCGTGCTTCAGGTAGTGTCTGAGCAGTGATGCTCAGTAACTTCTGGCTGCTTTTATGTAGATCTCTCAGCTCTAACCCAGGGGTCTCTGTAAATTCTCACCTTTGAAGATGAAGGATGGGGAGCTCATCCAACCTTGGAAATGTTAAATGTATGTATGTGGGTTGTAGAAAGATAATAATCTTGGGCTGGGGATATAGCTCAGTGGTGCCATGCCTGCCTGGCAAGCTCAAGGTCTTGAGTTCAATTCCCGGTACCCGGGGGGGAAAACAAGATAGTAATCTTCGTCCCTGGTTGGCTCTTCTTGGTTATTGTCGTGAGTCCTGGCCCTCAGCTCCCTGCAGTCGTGACACTGTTCTGTCCACAGCACTCCCATGGCTCTCCCGTGACCAATGTATAATCACCATTGTAATTGCTCTGACCCTTGATTCCGGGGGCGGAGCTGGGCCGGAGCTGGGCTTCTGCACTGTGCCGGCCTCTGCAGCTGCCGGTGGGATCTGCACAGCATCTGTGGAGAGGACCCTCGTGGGCACCCTCCCTCCACCCCGACTCAGGTCCCGGCTGCCGAGTCCCTGTGGAGCCAGGGGCTCGCCTCACCCTTCCCCCTCCACCTGTGCTCGGAAGCTTCTGCCTCAGTGACTACCCTTGTCCTTCAGACTCATGCTGGGAGACAAGTCACAGGCCTCGGCCCTGCCCCGGAGCACTGTCACTGGCCCTGTGGCTCCTGGGCCGCCGTGGGACCTGCGTTGCTGTGGCAGCTCCGGGTTGGTCTTGAGGAGAAAGAGACCCTACTCGTCCTGATAGGCTGCGCCTGTTAGCCTTGCTGGGTGCAGGTGGTCCGTGGCTCCCCTCTGCTCGGTGCCCCGCACACAGCAGTCTGGGCTTCCTGGGGCAGTGGTTTCTCCTGGTGGTTTCCTCCTCCACCCTGATAGCTTCTTCCCAGAAAGCTAGCAGCCAGGCTTAGGTGGTGTCATTGGACAGTTGCAGAAGTGTGCATGCTCTTGCTTTTGTTGCAGCCAGGAGCTGTGAAATTCTTTTCTACTGAGCCCTGGGTAATGTGGTTGCTCCGAGTTTACAGGAGCGGCCTCAGCTCCCCTGCTGGAAAGGGCTGCCGTCCCTCATGGGCCTTTGCCACCAGGTGGATTCGCCCAGCTGCCCAGAGAGGAGCTGCAGCTCACCTGGAGCCTGGCGAGGCAGATGGGGTGTGTGGACCCAGGACAGCCACCCAGGCCCAGAGCGCCCTGTGGAGACGCCAGCAGCGAGTGTGGAGAGGAGCAGAGCCCGAAAGCTGCAGTCGCTGTCCTGGGCACTGCAGGAGCGACAGACAGGGCACCGGGCAGCCCCATGAGACCGAGCATGCTGTCCGCCTGCACCTGCTGACCTCAGTTCCCCCAGCCTGCTAGACTCCCGGCAGTGATAATGGGAATCCTCTTTCTAGGTTTTTGAAGAATTTCCATTCACATCCCTTAGGCAGTACACGAGTGTTCATATTTCTCCATATCCCCGCCACAACGTGCTTGTCTTGCTTTATGCGGTGACCGTTCTGCCAGGTGTGACACAGGTTCCCACGCTGTGCTGTGATTCCATGAGGCCCCGACTGGCCCCCTTGCTGTCTACCTTTGTGTTTATGCGTGGGTCTCTTCTGTGCCTTCCTGTGGAGAAGGGTTTCATGATCATAAAGGCTGAAGGCCCCCACCGTGGGATCCCTAAAAACGGGTGGCTGTGATGTCAGCCCGGCAGGAGAACCACCCTGGCTGACCCTGAACCGAGCCTTGGTGGTGGAGGGGCTGGGTGGACAGGGCAGCCTGTGTGGGAGGGGCTGCGCCTGCATCTGGCCGTGCGTGATCTGAGCCCCAAGACGGCAGACACGGGGTCGCTTGTCCCCGGCTTTGCCCAGAGGGCCGAGACACATGTAGGTGCTGGGTGAATCAAACACAAGTCCGTTCGCGTAAGGATGTTGATTTCTCCCCAGCCGCATGTGGTGCTGCCCTCGGGCTCCCCGGGCCAGCGTTCCAGCCTCTGGTGCCAGAAAGCCGTAGTTGAAAGTAACGGAGGCTTCTGGACCACATTTCTTCCACCTAATAATTGACTCAAGCACCTGCTAGTAGCTCTCTTTTTTTTCATTATCCTTTTCAAACTATTAATACAATTTCTCATAATCTTAACATAACTTAAAGTTTATATAAAGCTTATCACAGGGCCGGGGATTTAGCTCAGTGGTTCTGCTGCCTGCCTCACAAGCGCATGGACCCGAGTTCGATCCTCGGTACCAAAAAAAAAAAGCTTATTACATAGGGTTTCTAGCAACAAAACCAGTAATTTCTTGAAACTTATTTCTAAAATAGTTTACAGGTTGAAGCTTTCAAAGAGCAGCAGTGTCACCGTGTGTTCATTTCGCGAGTGTGAAGTGTGTCTGTGCTCGGCACTGGGGTGGGGTAAGGTGGCCGCTGCTCTGGAGAAGCCCCTGTCTAGGGGGACAGACAGCTCGCTGCCCACCTGCTGTCGCCTCCAGGATGCAGGATGAGCAACTGAGCGATGCCACCTTAAGGTAACTTTTTGGATTTTTTTGGTGGCACTAGAGCTTGAACCCAGGGCCCTGCACATGCTAGGCAAGCTGCACCACTGATTTCTGTCCCCAGCTAAGGGAAGGCTCTGGACACTAGGAGGTGATGTAACAGATGGGATCTATTTCTTAGGGTCTAGGAAAAGGCCATTACAAAGTGTGCGCCACAGGATTGATGTGTGCAATGTATGTGCTACACAGCATTTACGCATGTGTGGACAGGTGTGTGCCAGAGCCACCCTTGATTGGCATTTGCAGTGACAGCAGCTTCAGAACCTGAAGAAGTAGATGACGCAACAGGTGTTTCAGAAAGGTCCTGAAGTATTGAGTTTCTAATCCAAAGTTGGTGTCAGTGAAATCCCCCTTCCCATTTATTCTTCATCTTCTGTATTTGAAATTTCTCCACTGTTCCGGGTGTTACCGGCCACATCTGTGACAGTGTTACTGAGGTGGCCCGAAGTCAGTTCCTTTTTGCATTAATACCCAGAGGCTGGGCTGCTGTTCGGTAACGGCAGCTGGTAGCTCTTGTCAGTTCAGCACTTGCCCTTTTATTCAAGTCCTACACAAAAGGCCTGCTCCGCCTGTGTGTCAGTGGAGGTATGCGGGACTCTGCAGATGTTGGAGAAGGCTGTGACTGAGGGAGAGATGTGTTGGGTCGCAAAGGTGAGCTGTTCCTGAGTGCAGCGGGGAGCAGGGACAGCAGTGTCTGGGAAGGATCCAGCCCGGGGTCGCTGTGTGCCTGTCATCAGCAGTCAGTGTGCAAGGCACATGACATCCTTGAGGATGCAAGTCCACATCTGATTCTTTTTTTTCCCCTGGTCCTGGGAGTCGAACTCGGGACCTTTCACTTGCCAGGCAGGCGAGGAACCACTGAGCTACATCCTGGCCCCCAAGTCTGTTTCTGCCATGAGGGAATTTGAAGTCCAGCAGCACAAATTAGATGAAAACTCAAGTGACATCGCGCAGGGCAGCAGTATAAGGGGTCTGTAGGAAGAGATGGGCAGTAGGACCCTGCCTTTTGAAAGGGTTAGTGCCTATAGACGGCTGCTGTCCCTCTGCCATCTGAGGACCTGGTCCCATCCCTCCAGGGCCCTCCCTGACGAAGGGCAAGGCCCTCTCCAGATGGGAACCCCCCGCCCCGCCCCCGTGCCTTTAGAATTGCAGGAAATGAAGTTCCCATTTACGAGCACCCCTTGGTGGCATCACCTCACAGCTGCACAGACTGCGGCAGCCGCCATCTTCCTAGGTTAAGGCCGAGTGGCCGGGTGTAGAGCACAGCAGTGGTGGCAGTTTCAGTACCTTCCAGGTGCCCCTCCTTGGTCTGAGCACTTTCACCGAGTTCAGTTTTTCTTGCTCTTCCTGTTCTGCCTCCTCCTTTTACTTTTACTTTTCGGTATTGGGCATTAAACCCAGCCCAGCCCATGCTCTGCCATGGAGCTGCACCCCGCCCTAGTGCGTTAACGTCTTCAACCCTCACTGAGGCAGGACGGAAGAACTGGGGCTGGGGGGGCCTGAACAGAGACAAGGACACCGGCGGGGTGGAGCTGTGACGCGGTTGGGCCTCACTTTCTTTCAGGGCCTCACTTTCTTCCAGGGCCTCACGCACCAATTCCTGAGTCGTAAAGACACAGGGAGTCCATACATCCACCACTGTAAACCCACAGATTTTGTGCACTTCAACCCTCAAAGAAATTGGCACCGTCTCTGTAAACTTCAAATGCATGCGTTTTAACCTGGCTGGTGAAGTCAGGTTCTGCTTGAGCCCACTAGTGGGTAACCTGACGGGCACGACGTAAACAGTGACATCCGGTTCGCCCATCTTGAGTGCGCCAGCACATGAGTACCCCCGGCCCCAGAGCCTAGTGAGCCTCCCCTGGAGCTCCTGGACTCAGTGCAGCTTTGATCCCGCCTGGCTGATCTGCCTCCCCAGACTGAACTTCCTGAAGCGCAGGCAAGAGCCTTCCCGGGCTGAGATGAGGCCCCACCTCCTTTGGGGACCTTCCCAGACCCCCCGGTGACCTCACAGTGCCCTGAGACAGTGTTGTTGTCAGCCCTGACCAGACTCACAGGTAGTGGCTGGCCAGGCAGTGCCTCGGTTGGCTCTGTGTGGCTGTAGTACCCGGGACGAGGTAACCTAGAAGGTCACAGTTCCGGGGGCTGGGAAGTCAGGGTCAGGGCGCCAGCATCTGGTGTCTCATGAGGTCTTCTCGTGTGTCCTCCTGAGGCAGGGACCCTGTGTTGTCACGTAGAGGCTGTGGAAGGTGGACAGACTCCTCTCGCTCTGGCGAGGCACCTCGCCCCTTCCATGCGGGAGGAGTGCTCATGGCTTATTTATTGCTTAGGCTCACCTCTTGGTCCCAGCACATCTGCAGTCCCGTGCAAAACCTAGAGTGATGATTTCAGCCTAGAAGTCCAGTTCTACAACTTGTTCCTCCACATACTGTCATGCTGCCGTCATGGAAGGACATTGATGGTGAGGCCAGAGCCAGCTTCACATAGCTCAGGAAGTCCCCCTCGGTTTGGATCTACAGTGTCCCGGAGGGCTCGTGTGCAGAGGTTGCCTCTGGGAGGTGCTGGGGCGTGGGGGTGCCACGCTCCCAGTGGACCCCTCTGCTGAGACGCGCAGGGTCGGATGTGCCTCGGGAGGCAGCGCCTGGCTGGAGGGGGCACCAGGGCGTGCTGGCAGGGTGTGCTGCTCTCCCGGGCCTGCTTCTCTCTGCTCCGGGCTGTCTTGGGGTGACAGCTGTCCCCTGCAGTGCTGTCCCACCCTGCTGATGGTGCCTAGGAGCCAGCCAGTTCTGCATGGGACCTCCTCCTCCTCCTCTAAGTTGTGGGTGTTGGCGATTTTGTCCTAGCATCGAGAAAGTGACGAATACACCCTCAACCCCCTTTCTCCTTCCTCCCTTTACAGTGGACAAGGTGCGGGCCTGTTGGTGAAAATGGAAGGATGTAGGAAAGAAAACCTGAAAATGAAAATTGGAAGGGGAACAATAAGAAGACACAAGGGGCAAGGCCGGGGGTTTAGCTCAGTGGTTCTGCCACCTGCCTCACAAGCCAAGGTCCTGAGTTCGATCCCCGGTACCAAAAAGAAAAGGAAAGACAAGGGGTGATCGAGATGAACAGTGAATACTTGAGTTATCACAGTGAAAGGCGCATTGCCGTTAATCCTCAAGGCTCCTGCTCACTTTGAACACACCCCATCAGGCAGGCCACTTTTGGACGCAGTTCTAGAAGTTGTCTTTCTGGCCCTGTGTGAGTTCTGGCTCCTCCCCGAAGTCAAAATGACCATAAAAAGTCAATGTTTTGAATCTGTTTGGGACATCAGGACGGCTGGGTCAGCACAAATAGACACTCGGGAGAGAGGATGCTGTGGCTCTGGGAGGTGACAGTTGTGGGCGTGTGGCACTGGGTCCAGCCGCTGCTGGGTTTCTGGCTGGCTGAGATGTTGAGAGGCGAAGCCTGCTGGGAGAGGTGACTCCTCTCTTGGTCCCTGCTCTGCTTCCTGCCTGGCGAGCCATGAGCTCTTTCTGCTCTGCTGTCTCAGTGGGTTCGAGCTCCCTAAGAGAAGGACGGCCCCTGTTGTCCCTGTCCCCAAGCTGTCCACCATTCTGTGCCAGGTGTGCCTAAATCTCGACTCCTCCGAGGTGAGGAGCTGTGTGTGGGTGCCAGAGGGAGGGTTTGGAACGGGCTGGGAGGGGATGCGGGCTTCTCACTGCTCAGACCAACAGGTATGGCCGGGGCAGAGGGTGGAGAAAAGTCCCCACAGTGGCCTCTGCCCGCCCCTGCCTGGCGGGTAATGTCCCCCTTGGCAACGTCACCCTCTGTCACCTTCTCCCCTGCTGCCCACCCCGGAGCAGGTCCATTTCCTCACCTGCTGCAGCTGGAGTCTGAGTTTCTTCGTGTCCGTGTTGGGGTCCCCCAGGTATGGTGGGTCCCAGACAGGCCCCAGCGCGCAGTCAGCCCGAGTCAGGAGGAGGCGAGGCAGAAGCAGGCGGGTCTGAGGTGCAAGGAGGGCCCCCTCCCGGGGCTGGCAGGACGCACAGCCTCACAGCATCTGGGCTCTCGGGGTGGTCGGTGAGGCACCTCTGCCCGCGCCCTTCGACCCTCGGTAGGGCCAGGTGGCCAGCTGCACAGGTCCATGAGCAGTGGGTGCAGGTGCGTGGCATCTGGGCACGGTGGGCGCCAGCCACCCTGCTGTGTGAGTCCCAGGCCCCTGCCCGGCCTGTTGGGTCCGAGTCCACCCCTCCGCCCTGCTCTGAGTGGCCCTGTCCCGCCAGCCCCCAGGGCCCCGCAGGCGACGCAGCCGTGTCCAGGGTGTGGTGACGGGGCCCGGGACCGACTGACATAGGAATCTTGTCTGGGGAGCTGGAGCCGCCTCCTTTGAGGCATTGCTCTTGCTTTCTCTGTGGGTTCCTCTCTGGGCCGCCTGCTGCAGTGACTGGCACCCAGCGGGTCCCCAGCCCCTCAGCGGTGCAAGCTCTCCACGGTGGTGGCGCCCGGTGTCCTCTGGGCCTTGCGCCACCCCACTCGCGCTTGTCCCTAGGGGACCTGGTGGCCCTGTGTGCTGCGGTGATAGGGAGACCCTGTCCCTGGCCGTGGAGACAGGGTCCTCTCCTGCCCTGTGACAGTGTCTGCTTCTGAGGGGGGATGCCCGAGACCAGGGCCGGGTGGACCCGGGGCTCCGGCTCTGAGGGAGAGGTCGGAGTGGGCAGGGCTGGCGGAGGGGCTGGTCACCGTGTCCCTTTGCTGAGCAGCCGCATGCAGCAGGGCCTGCGGGGTGGACGGCGTGGGCTTAGAGCACTCCGAGTTGCCGCAGGAAGGGTTTGCCTCCACCTGCCGTCTGGCCGTGGGGAGTCCTTGCCTTCTCCAGGCCATGAAGGCTGCTCGCTTCCACGGCAGGGTCACAGGCCTGCTCGGCCGGAAGTGTGTGGGATGTCAGCTTACCCTTCACAGTCCTGCTCTGCTGGAAGGGTGGTGGGATTCTCATGGAATGAGGCTTTTCTTTTTGCTTTCCCTTTCCTTCTTTTACAAAGCCATTCTTTTTCCCCTTTTGCTCTAGGTTGCTGCAGCCACTGGCCACACAGTGGTGTTGGTGGACCAAACCGAGGACATCCTGGCCAGGTCCAGAAAGGGGATCGAGGACAGCCTGAGGAAGGTGGCAAAGAAGAAGTTTGCAGAAAACCCCAAGGTCGGTCCCACCCCGACACCCTGGGCCCAGTCCTCTGACCTTTCGTGTTCGTGAGGCTTCTGGCCTTGCTTAACCCCATGTGTGTGCATGGGCTTCAAGTTTGCGGAAAACTCATTTCCCTGTGACTGTAGGCTGCTACAGTGTCACCAGCATCGGGCAGGTCAGGAAGCAGAAGTAAAGGATTTGCCAGGGATTTAGCTCAGTGGTTCTGGTGCCTGCCTTGCAAGTGCAAGGTCCCGAGTTCAATCCCTGGTACCAAAAAAAAAAAAAAAAAAGAAGTAAAGGATTTGAGGTCAAGGAGAAAGTTTCTTTCTGCAGGCGACAAACCCATACCAGAAGAGCACTGAGAGCTTGGGGTGGAGCAACACCGATTTCCAAGAGGAGGGGAAAGGGAGATAGAGGAAGAGACCTGTGTGTTAGCAAGGCACCCACAAAATAGTGAGATATCTAGAGGAACTTCCGGTGCCCAGCAGTGTCTGGTCGCGCCCTGGGATGGAGGAGGGGCGCCTAGGCGAGGAGTCCACTTCCGGAGCAGAAGCAGGGTCAGAAGCACCACGGATGCCCTCACAGTCCTGGTTTGCACACACTCATCCATCCTTTTTGCTGCTCTGAAGCTCCTCTGCAAGTCCTCTTTCCTGAGTGTCTTTGCGAGGTGGGATCAAAAGTATGGTGAAAGCAGCTTCCAATGGCATCCAGAGGTCGAGCAGGCTTGTGAAAACACAACAGTGTGTCACGGATCTGGTACCATGCAACTCTGGCTCTTCCCCAAAGTCAGAATGCCCATGAGAGGTCAGTGTTTTGAATCCATTCAGGACATCGAGGCAGCCACAACAGTGCAGCTAAAGACCCTCAGGAAAGAGGCCTCCAGAGCTGCTGTAGGAGGCAGCCAGGACGATGGGATGAGTGTGTCTGAAAGGAGGGGGACTTTTGAGTGGGGTTCATGGCAGTGTGTCTTTCACTGTAATAACATTTTAATTTAAACACTCGGCATGTGTTTTGATCACACCTGGTCCAGCGGGCAGTGAGGGTGCTGTGAACACAGGTGAGGAAATGCGTGTCTGCAAACTGGGAGAAGGCAGGGGGCTGACCGTGCGTCCCTGGGTGTGCAGGCCAGGCCTCCCGCCCTGCAGCAGGGCCCAAGGTGATGGCCCCTCCTCCTGCTGCCTCAGGCTGCCGATGAGTTCGTGGCCAAGACCCTGAGCAGCATCACGACCAGCACGGACGCCGTGGCCGTGGTGCACAGCACCGACCTGGTGGTGGAGGCCATCGTGGAGAACCTGCAGGTGAAGAACGAGCTCTTCCAGAGGCTGGACAAGTTCGCAGCTGAGTACGTGGCCCCCGAACCCCTGCCCACGGCCCCCCGGCCCCTCCTGGGTCCTCAGCAGCCCCCAGAGGAGCCAGCCCATTCCTTGCCCTCCACCCTCCCGATTTGCTTCTGGGGCACAGGCTCCCATCTGACCCTGTCCCCATTCCCGTGGTGTGGAGAGCTCCAGGGCTCAATGGCTGTGTCGAGCGCTTTCCAGCTTCAGCAGAAACCCTCTTGGAGCGTCACCGGGGCTCACCCTTGCCCGGCTTACTGCGGGGCGGCAGCCTCATGCTGCCCACACCGCCAGCAGCTCAGCTCCAGTCCAGGGCCTCGGAGAGCGTGTGACCCGGCTGTCATTGACCCATGTGCACCTGTCACCCATCTCAGTTAGAGAAGGCTTTTGGCAAGGGGGACTCAGCCGACGCCAGTGGGCTGAAGAGGACACTTGTGTCGTCCTGCTGGAGAGTCACAGTGGGGCCTGGTGCTGGTGCAGCCCTGCCCGTGTCACCTGTGTGTCACTGCTGGGCAGAGTGCGGTGGGGTGGCAGAGACGCCTGACAAGGACAGGGATGCTGTGTGGATGGGCGCAGGACCCGGTGGGCGCCCTGGAGAATTCAGCGCAGCCCTGGGGGTTTTGCAGTACTGCGCGGGCAGCCACTCTGGTGACAGCGACAGGGAGAGGATTGAGAGGCGGGGCCAGCACTGTGACCCATGTTCAGGGCTCTGTGGCCTTCCGGTCAGCAGGGCTGAGGCCTTGGCAGCTCTGTGGGGCACGTGCAGGCTCTGTCGCTGGAGCTCACAGGAAGCAGTGACTCAAGAGCAGGAGGGCACAGCCAGAGACGTGGCCTCGCTGCTTGCTGGCACCCTCCCCACACGCCCCCTTTGAGTTTCGGTCGCTACCCCATGGAACACTTGCGAAGGCCAAGTTGTCTTCTTGGGGCTCGGGATTGCCCTGTGTCCATGCTGGACTGGCGCTTTGTGAGCTCAGTCGATCCTTCTGCCTCAGCCTCTGGGTGGCTGGGACTGCAGGTGTGTGCTGGCACAGCAGCCTGCTGGCCTTCTCAGAGCAGACCTACCGAGGCGACTCCTGCTAGGGGCTCCTTCCGGTGGGACCTGTTCGGGGAGGACACTGCAGTGATGAAGCCTGCTGGGCTGCAGTGAGGCCCGTCTCTGCTGTCCCCAGTTCCCAGCACCCCTCTCTGCAGGCAGGAGCCTAGGACCGGGCTGTGCTGCTCCCTTATCCTGCTATGCTGTTTGCTTTTGCTACCTCTAGGATGAAAAGCGATTTGGGGGTGCTTGAGCATCAGAAAGCGCAGATAGGAGGGGTGCGAGCCGTGTGTGCAGGACAGAGGTCCCGGGGCTCACTGCAGACATGCCAGCCCCATTGTTCAGCAGAGCTCACAGCTAGACCTGGGCTGCCTGCCCGGCGCCACACTGCCTACCACGCGTTCCCTGTCTCGGGCGGCTCTCTTGAGCAGGGCGGAGCAGGGCCCCCCACCCCGCAAGAAGGCTGGAACCTGGAGTTGGGCCGGCTGGTGTGTGCTCCCATCCGCCAAGTGGCGCTGCAGGAGAGCCCAGCCGTCCGCCTGGGAGCCGGAGAAGCCAAGCCCTGGCTTAAGGCAGGGTGGGTTTAACGGGCGGGCACTGTTCTGTCCACCCCGAGGTCCAGGGCGCAGCGTTTTCCGGCTCTTTGTAAGCAGTACTTGAACGGGTCGCTGCGCCCCAGCCTCCCTCCCCTAGCGGACTTCTCGAGGGTGCTGCAGTGTCTTCCGTTTCATTTTAATTTGCACGAACTGGAAAGGAAGCCTCCCCCTCCTGAGGTGCTGGCTTCACCTAGCTACAGGTCCCGGGTCCACCGTTCTCTTGTCAGTCCGGTCTCCGGCAGGCCTGTCCTGTGGCCCGCCGCCTCCCTTTCCTTCCAAGCGTGGAATTGGGGCTGCAGGGGACAGCAGCAAGCCTGTCCTGCACGCGAGGGAGGTTGGCGAGCTGTGCCCAGCAGGTCACTGTGACCTGGGGCTGGCACTGGAGGGCCGGCCGCCGGCGCCTTTGAGCTGCGGCCCTGCTGCCTCTGCGGTGGACCGGACACGGAGGCAGTGGGAGTTCCCGCCCCCAGGCCCGGTGCACTCAGCCCGCTGTCCTGCAGGCACACCATCTTTGCCAGCAACACGTCGTCCCTGCAGATCACCAGCATCGCCAATGCCACCACGCGGCAGGACCGCTTTGCCGGCCTCCACTTTTTCAACCCTGTGCCCGTGATGAAGCTGGTGGAGGTCAGTGGGCCGCGCTCCTCTCCCTCGCTCGGGACCTTGGGAGGGTGGACCCGGAGCATGGGGCTGAAGGGAGGATGAACCTGGTCCCTGCTGTCCACAGCGGACTCTGACCCGCTCAGCCTTCCTCGGGAGAGCTGGGCACACGCTCCACAGGTTCTGCTTTTGCTTCGCGTCTGTCCCTGGGTCGATCCGCGGCTGTGATCATGGGGCCGGGTGGGGCTCGCTGCATCGGATTCGCTGCCCTGGATGGGCTGAGCCAGAGTACGTGGGCGGTTGGAGGCAGAAGCCCAGCCCACCCGCCTTGACTTCGGGGGAAGTAATTGGCTGCCCTTTACTTCTGTATGAGCATGTGTGCACGTGTTTACATTCACTGAGTCCCCTCCCCCAGGCCTGGCCCCGGTGGTGCATTCTGGGAGTGGCTGGGGCTGCCCTGCCGGTGTGACTCGGTGCCCACACCTGGAGGCCAGCGAAAGAGCACAGCCGGACTCCGCGCCCGGGTGTGGGGGGTGCAGGGCAGGAGGGGAAGCAGGCACTGGGGTCCGGTGTCCTCGCCGCCCCTTGGAGCCCACAGGACCAGTGCGTAACAGTTATTCTCTGCACAGTGCCCGGGCAGCCGGGGCTTGAACCTGGATTTGGGCAGGGCCTGCAGAGCCACCCGGACGCTGCCCTGTGCCTTAGGCCTGATTCTGCGCCCTGCAGCAGGGCACGGCCTGAGGAGGGTGTTCAGCTGCTGTCTGGTCCCAGAGCCCGGCCGTCTGGTCCCGAGGGCGCTGGGCCTGACGCTGCCCTGCTGCAGGTCATCAAGACGCCCATGACCAGCCAGAGGACGTTCGAGTCGCTGCTGGACTTCGCCAGAACGCTGGGAAAGCACCCTGTGTCCTGCAAGGTAGGGTCCGGCCGTCTGGGACCCGGGCACCACCAAACTCCTGCCGGGTGCTGCCCAGTGGGACTCGCCTGCCACACTTGAGCGGCCCGGCAGCGGCCAAGGGGGGACTCAGAGCCCCGCCGGGTAGGACCTGCAGGCCCGGCTCAGCCCCTGGAGCTCGGCCAGCCGGGCGGGCGGCCTGCACCAGTGTCTTGCGCCGGTCTGGGGCGAGCAGCTCCTGTCGCGGTCACCGTGGTGTGGCTGACCCTGCCCCACAGAGCAGCAGGGGAAGCTGCGCCATGCCGGGTTCTGTTTGCCCCTCGCTGCTCGCCTACTGCCTCTCTGGGGGTGGAGAGTTAACTGGGCGGCCGGCAGGTTCTGGCGCCCTGGAAGGACTCGCGTGGGCTGATTGCTGGCGTTGACGCCCGTGTGCCTGAGCCGCTGAGAACAGGCAGGGAGGTTGGGGCCGCCTGCCTGCCGCACAGGGACCGGGCGCTGTGGCTCCTGCGACTCCGCCAGGGCGCCCGGTGCAGCCCGCTCAGGCCGGGAGCCTTGGTTGATCTCAGTGTCGCTGGTGTCGTGCAGACCCACGAGCGAATAGCCGCCCCTGTAGACGGGGTCCAGGCCCGTCCCGCCTGGGGGTGCGTGGCCTTGCTGCCGAGGTCGGGTGGCTGCGGGTGCAGGGGTCCTCACAGGGCCGGGCCCGAGGGACCTCCGCCAGGGGAGACCTGTTCCCTGCTGCCCTGAGTGCTGTCCCGGGAGTCCAGCTGGTTCCGGAGGGGAGAGAGGGGAGGGGCGCCCCCTGTGGGGCGACTGAGGTGTTGGGCACGGTTTAAAAAACTGGACTAAGGTGCGCGGCACAGGCGGGCTGGGCTGGGGTAACGAACGGTCTGTCGTCGTCTGCTGCAGGACACCCCCGGCTTCATCGTGAACAGGCTGCTGGTGCCCTACTTGCTGGAGGCGGTCCGGCTGTACGAGCGAGGTACCCGTTGGGGTCTGGGCTGTCACGCAGGGCGGAGAAGCCCGCCATGTCCCTGCTCCCCACCCGGCCCCACGTGATGCAGAGGTCACCGTGCTCCCAGGTCCCAAAGCTGTGACCGCGCACTAGGTGGGGAGCGAGCTCGCCCTTGGCACAGGCCCCACGCCCCATGCCCCACGTCCCGAGCCCCGGCTGCAGTGCCCCCGGGCGGCTGGCAGGTGGCGCTGGAGAGCTGCAGGAGAAAGCGGCGGGGTGGGTCCCCGGCTGGCCCGGCCTCATGGGTTTCAGGGCCCACTGGAAGCTGTTCCTCGTTGTGTAGGATTGGGGTGCTTAGCTGGAGAGGACAGTGTCTGTGTGTGTGCTTCAGGGGCGCTGTCAGATGCTCAGACGCATAGCTGGCCCCAAAGGGGCTCAGGAGTAGGCAGCCTGCAGCCGAGGCGCAGTGACCGTTCCCCGCCCGCATCCTTCTCCCGCCGCTCTGCCCGCTTGCCCTGTTACTCACAGCGGAAGCTGTAGGCTGCGCCGACTCTGCAGAGCTGTCTGATCGCTTCCTGGTGCTCTGTGACTCGGTGTCGCTTTGCAGATGGAGCAGCCCCAGGTGAGCCGGGCTGCTCCCCAAGCCTCACCGAAGCGCTGCCAGGTCGGAGCCGCCATGCTCAGCTGCGTCCTGCTGCGTGGTGCTGCCTGTGTGTGTGGACCCCGAGATTAGCATCGGGCTGTGGTCTGTGACTTGCATTGTGCGGATCCGAGTGCTGGCAGCCCTGGCCCGGCTGAGGAAGGGAGAGGCCTGGACCGAGGTCGGGCTCCATGCCCAGACACGGTAAGGCCTGGCTGCCTGCAGCCTCCGAGGGGCTGGAGAGCCCTAGGCCGCCTGCATGCCCTCGAGAGCCTGCTGTGCGTGGGGAAGCCTGCATGCAGCGTTCCTTGTCCCGTGTCCGCGCCTGCTGGGTGGCCTCAGTGTCTTTCCAGCCCAGGCCTCCGCCTCTCAGTCCTGGAGCAGCTCCATATGCGCTGTGCTGTCCCGGGGGCTGGTCCTGGTGCCTCCCGCAGTGGAGTAATGGGCCAAGCAGTGCACTGCCCCATGAGGCCCAGCAGTGATCACTGCGCTTTCTGAGGCCCAAAGCCAGCGCTCCCCTCTCGCTGCTCCGTTTCCTTGGCAGGGTGTCAGTGCTGTGTGTGAAAGGAGTCCTCGGGAGGTCTGAGCAGTGGTTCTGTGTGCAGCCCTCTGAGCGCTGTGTTTAGCTGCTTCCTTATGCTCTGAAACTAAATTATCCACGCCGCTGTTGCAGATCCCTCGCATTTCTGGCGTCAGAGAAGGGACACGGGGGTGGTTCTGATAGCACATGACAGGGACAGTTCAGGGAAAAGCACCTGGCCCTCTCGGCGGTGGTGGCTCAGTCAGCTTTGGGCTTTCAGCAGCTAGCTTGCTCCCTCCCCCTTTTCTCCTTTTCTCTTTCTTTCCCTTTCCCTTCCCCTCTCCCTGCCCCTCCCTTTTCCTCTTCCCCTCCCCCTCCTCCTTCCCTCCCTTATTTAAATGGTGCTGGGATCCACCCCAGGGCCAGAGCTGGAGGCAGGTGCTCTGCCCCAAGGCCCCAGCTGAGGGTCGGTGTGGCTGTGGCTCTGGATGTGGTGTGGCTCACCGCCAGTGAGGAATCAGGACTCTGCTAAAGCGTTAGATGGTGTGGAGCTGGAAGCCCCAGCCTGGCTGCCTGTCCCCGTGGGAGGAGCCTGCACCCTGTGCAGCACACACCTGTGAGGCCTAGCCAACGGACACTGAATGTGCGCGTCTAGGGTCTCCTGACTCGACTCTGGACAAGGGAACTTGGACTCTTCTCTCCACAGGTGACGCGTCCAAGGAAGACATCGACATGGCCATGAAGTTGGGAGCCGGCTACCCCATGGGTCCCTTTGAGCTTCTGGACTATGTTGGGCTGGACACCACCAAGTTCATCATGGATGGTAGGCCCGAGTCTTCCCTGCCTTTCCTAGCCACTAGGAAGTAGTGTCCGGGCTGTGGATTGTTGAGCTGATTGAAAACAAGTCCCCCAGGGCCCTCAGCAGCAGCTTGGACCACCCTGTGTTGCTAGGACGAAATGCCACAGAAGAGGAGGGGCCAGGGTACCGGGGTGGCGCCAGCCTAGCGTACAAGAGGCCCTGGACTGCAGCCAGCACTGTGAATGTGAATGAGAGGAAGAAGCAGGGAGGGCCCATGGGTGCTGCTTCCACTGCCGTGCCACAGCCTGGCGCAGGTGGATGGCCACGCTATAGGTGGGGCGTGGGCTTCCTTGCTGTATACCGCCCTCTGGGAACAGATCAGTCCTGGAGATGCAGCCCACTCCTGAGGTGGCAGTGGTCTCAGGCTGCACTGGACTCTGGCACCGGGGACCTTGGGGTCCAGGCTGTTCAGCCACAGCAGAGCCGAGTTCCGTCCCAGGAGAAGGGTGTGGCATGTGTACCGTGGGAGCTGTCAGACTGGAGGGTTCACAGAGGTTAGAGCAGCCCCTCGGGGCTGGTCCCTGCCCGCCTCCCCAGGGCTGCTCCTCTGCCATGGCACAGTGTGAGTCAGGAAACAACCAAGGTACGCTGGCATTCTGTCGCCGACTCCATTTGATCAAGAGAGACAACCTTTTAAAACATAAATTTGGGGGCCAGGGATTTAGCTCAGTGGTTTTACTGCCTGCTGCACAAGCTCAAGGACCCAAGTTCGATCCCTGGTACCAAAAAAAACCACAAAAGAAAACATATTCAGATTAGTGTAGTGCCGTTGAACACAGGATAAAAATAATTGTCAAGCTTGGTAATCCCAGCACTCTGGGAGGCTGAGGCAGGAGGAGGAGGAAACAGTTCAAGCCCAGCCTGACCAGCTTGGCAAGACCCTGCCTCAAAATAAAAATTGAATTCAGGGATGTGATGTATCTCCGTGTGAAGGACTGGAGTTCAATCCTGGGCCTGCAGAAATACATACATGTATATACACGTACAAACATACATAAACACAGTGGGCTGCCGGCCAGGTGTGGGGACAAATACCTGCATCCCCAGTAGTGGGGGGGGGGGGGGGGCTGAGGTAGGAAGATCGCAAGTTCAAGTCCAGCCCTAGGCAACTTAGCAACTTAGCGAGACCCTGTCCCAAAATGTTTTTAAAAGGCTGGAGATGCAGCTCGGCTTGAGGGGACAGGCTTCACCGCCCAGTCCTGCGAAACCAGAACAAAGAACAGCCCTAGACTGCTGGAGGGAAACGCAGTTCACCACGCCTGCGTCTCAGAGAAGCAGTCACACCGGGAGAGCAGGCGGCCCATCCTTGTGAGGCTGCCGGGCAGTGACCGAGTTCAGTCACACCCTGAGCCAGGGCTCTGAAGTAGGCCGTGCCTCTGAGCCAGCACACACAGGGTCTGCTGGTGACTGGGACCTGTATTCTCAGCTCCCGGCCTAGCCTGGCTGACTGCGGCCGTGGAGTATCCGTCCGGGCAGCACAGGTGCCAGGCCCGGGACACACTGCGCCCTGCCAGCTGGGAGCACCGCAGTTGGAGCGAGCCCCGCACTTTGTTTCCTTCTGTAGGGTGGCACGACATGGATGCGGAGAACCCGCTGTTCCAGCCCAGCCCCACCCTGAGCAAGCTGGTGGAGGACAAGAAGCTGGGCAAGAAGTCCGGGGAGGGTTTCTACAAGTACAAGTGACCTCGCAGGCCCCGGAACCGCGTCAGGCCTGCAGCCAGCCGGAGCAAGGGGCGCGGCCAGGGCTCGCCTAGCTGATGGCACAGTGTGCATGGTGTTGCCGCCCCGCGGCCCGGCTCCTGGGTCCCTGCACCGAGGCCGGTCCGTGTAGTCTGTGCCTCTGCGTGTCTCTAGAGCTTCATACCTGGTGCCTTGGCAGGCGAGTCTCTGGGCCGCTTGTCCCCTCCCTGTAAGCACTGCCTGGCCCCACCGGGCCTGGAGACACCTGCTCGGTGGGGATCCCGGCCATCAGCAGCCTCGGCGGGGGAAGCGCCAGGCCCCTCTCCAGTCTTCTCCTGCTCTGTCCCTGAGATAACAGTGCTGCACACCTCTCCTGATTCCGGTGAATGAATCTTTCAGTCTGCGAAACTTTGAATGAAATAAACACCTGTGATTTCAAGTGCAAAGGCTGAGGCTCTCAGTGGGCAGAGGGTGACAGGGCGGAGGCAGCATGAGGACATCTGTTTCCCTGTGCCTGCAAGGTGGAGTAAGTAACAAGTAACCTGAGCTGCTTTGGCCACCGGCTGGGCCCCCCCCACAGGCCTTGCGACTCCCAGGCCCAGACCCTGACCCTGCCTGAGGCAGAGCAGACCTGGCCCCGAGGGTGAGATTCGACACCACAGGGCAGGCGCAGAGTCTCAAATCGAAGCCTTCAGACAGGTCTTCCCCAAGTGCGTTCCTAGTCTGGTGTCCAGGGTTAGATTTCTAATGACTGTTTTGTTTAAAAATTCATTTCATGATGGATGAAAAGGACTCTTGAGTTTTAAAAAGTATTTGAATGTGGGCCCAGGCAGGAGGATCACAAGGTCGGCCACGTCATGAGGGTCTGTCTCAGGGTGACAAAGCGGGGTGCAGCTCAGAGTGCAGGCCCCGGGTCCAGTCCCGGACCCCCTGCTGCCTGCGCCGGCCGCCCGCCCGAGGAGGACTAGTCGGCGGAGCTTGGGCCTGGCCTCCCTCCTGCTGAGGCAGGAGGAAGCCCTGCTGTCTGTCAAAAGGCGCATTTTTCTTCTTCCTCGGCTTCCTTATATCCCTGTCATAGAAGTGAAAACTGAAATAAAAAGAAAACCAAAGTTTATGAAATGACTTGTGGAAAAACTCAAGCCCAGGCCTGTAATTCTCAGGAGAGTGGGCTGCCCGGAAGGCGGCTGTGGGGTACAGGGTCTCTGGGGTCCGCAGGTCCCATTCACAGGCTCCTCAGGAGGAGTCGCCGCCTTCACGTGACCCTGGGAGTGCACGTCCAGGACAGGAAGGACAGCGCGCAGTCGGCGGGTGTCGTCTGAGCCGCACCCTGGACACGGGCTGTGACTGTCCACCCGACTGTCCCCTGCTTGCTGTCTCCTGGAGCCCGAGTGCCGGTCACCGTTACAGGGCTGATGTAAAGATGCTTCAGGCAGTGGTGTCACCACTCTACTCAGAGCTGAAGAGCCCCGGTCGTGAGTTTTACATCGGTCTCCATGTTCCTGTTGCGGTTTTGATGTGCATTTCAGCAGTGCTTTCTAGGAACACTTCGCAGTGGCAGAGGGAAGCTCAGGGAAGCTCAGCTGCGAGAGGCAGGGCCTGGCGGAGCTGCTGCGGGGTGAGGGGCAGGCGGTGCTGCAGCTCCGGCTAGTGGCTCCAGGAGGCCAGGTGGTGAGTGGGCAGGGCCTGCAGGGCTGCACGGGCCGCAGCGTAAGTTACCCTGCAGCGAGCGGACCTTGGGCAAGGAGGGACTGGACTCGTGCCATGAAAAGAAACTGGTGCTTCACCAAAGAAAAATTGCTCAACATTGAAGAGCTTTAAATATGAAAAAAACTGTTGCAAAATATAAAATACAAAAGGAAAGGAAACTTTGAACCTTATGTACTGAGCAAATGCCAGGTCTAGCAAACAATGCTAGACCTAGATTACTTGATTTAAAAACAAAAAAATAGTAAAATATAAAAACAAATTAATGTTTTATAGACCCTAGAAAAGAATTTTCAGCAAAGTACAAAAATTTAAGCCACTCTATTTTTTTGTTGGTACCAGGGATGGAACTCAGGACCTTCCGATTGCAAGGCAGGTGGCAGAACCGCTGAGCTAAATACCCGGCCCAAGCATTCCTTTCTTAATTTTTTTTTTTTGATACCGAGGATCGAACTCAGGTCCTTGTGCTTGCGAAGCAGGCAGCGAAACCACTGAGCTAAATCCCCGACCCTCCTTTCTTAATTTTGTAATTCTTTACTGTGGAATAGCTCAGGATGTCAGTTCTGTTTCAACTAACAGAATTGATAACTGAGCAAGGAAATGTAATTTGGATTATAAAGTTCTTGCTTTAACAAAAATTTCTTAAACAGTGAAAAAAACAAAACAGGAAGCTGTGTGTTAGGTGTGAGCAGCAGTAGGCACGGGTCTTCCACCCAGGGAAAAGCCTGCTCCCCAGGGCCGTCTTGGGAGTCTCCCCATGGACCAGGGTGACTGAAAAAGACAGTGTTAGCAATTGTAAAACAAAACCACTACAGGGAAAGGCCCACGGACAGGAGCTCCACTGCTCCCTCACTTCACACACCTCCCACGGTCCTGGCCACTTTCTGCAGCAGCTCCGGAGTCCTCTCCTCAGTGTCTTTATGAGGCGTGACCAAAAATCTGGTGAGTGGTGCTGCCAGTGACAGCAGCAGAAAGGCAGGTCGCACAAACGTGATGCCGTGTCCTCACCCACCTGTCACCAGACCTGGCTCTGTGTGACTGGCGCCTCCCCAGAGTCAGAATGACCTCGAAGGGAAACACTTTGAGTGGATTCAGGACATCAGGGCAGCCAGGACAGCACAACTAAAGACCCTCAGGAAAGAGGACTGCAGAGCTGCTGCAGGAAGTGGCCAGGCCGATGGGATGAGTGTGTTTGAAGCAGGGGGAGGCTTTTGAGGGGGTTCATGGCAGTGTATCTTACCGCAATAAATATTTTTCTTTTCATTGGCCCGTGTTTGCACACATGGCTGCATTCCTCGTGGGGAGCTGGTAATGTACAGAACACATCTTCCTTTTGTCTTCCTCCATCTCCTGGTCTCTTCCCTTTTGGATAAGACATGTCTGTTTTTCTGTGGTAGATGTTGTGTGACACTCATGTTTTCACACCTGGTGTGCTCACAGGAGGTGGCGGTACCTGACGGGAGGAGGCTGGATTGGCCCCGGGGGAATGTGTTTCTGGACACATGGGCTGCGCAGGGTGCCTGGGGACAGGACTGTGGGGGCTGCCCCTGGGGCCCGCAACAGCAGGACCGCCGTGGGTCTGAAACGTGCGCCCCGACTGAAGCAGTTGTTTGCCAAAGGGCAGGGCAGACGTTGGTCTCCGGCCCCAGCAGGACTCTGGCTCCTGTCCACGCCATTCTGCAGGTGCCTCCTGGGACCTCCTACCTGACACAGTCGGCAGAGGCGGCAGCAGGGCACAGCTGAGGGCAGCCCTTGGCCTCTGCTCGCCTGAGGGCCCCAGCGCAGGTGGCAGGCTTGGGGACGTCCGGGGGCCCAACTCCAGGTGCCTCATGGGGTGAGGTCGGGCGTCTGAGGGGACTGGGAGATGCGGCTCATGTTTGCACACCTTCCTGTCAAGACACTGCCGAGAGTGGGGGAGCCACGGGGCGGTGAGGGGCTCACGGCAGTAGGGCTTTTTTGTGATCAATTCAGAGTGTTGAATTGTCGCAGTAGTCTTTGGTCACACTGTTACGCTTCTGCCAGGGTGCCTCCCAGGGCCCTTGAGCCTCACAGTGAAGCTGCAGGGAGGGTGCGGAGGACTGAGGCAGGTGGAGCGGCAAAGCCAGCTCAAGATCCGAGTCCACACGGTGGGCACAGGGTTGAGCTCCCACGAGTGGCCCCGCCTGCGGCAGCTGCTTGCCTTCCAGCATCGGCTCACGGTGGGCCCTGCAGTCTGCACCGTGTCCTTGCCAACCTAAGGGCAGAGTATTGAAATTTATGGCCTGATTTTCCTTTTTCCTGGTGCGCGCCCTCGCTTCTTAAGTCTGGTGTGTGTGCATGCACATGTTAGGAGCTGTGTTTGCTAGGAGAACTTTGAGGCCTGCCTTAAAATCAGCTCGTCCCAAATGCAGAGGCCACGTGAAGGAAGCACATCTCACCAAGGGGACTGCAGTGTTTATTTCTGCAGTGTCAGGGATGGGACCCAGGGCCTTGCTGGCAGATGCGCGGGTGCTGAGCCGCATCTGCACCTTCTTGGAGAGAGTGTCTCACCACGCGGCTGGCCTCGAGCTTCTGCTCCTCCTTCCTCAGCCCCGTGGCGAGCTGGGATGACAGCCTGTGCCCTGAACCCAGCAGTGCCTTGCACTTTGCAGCTCCTCCCGTCTCCCTCAGTCTCTGCACCCCAGGGCTCCTGGTGACACCCGATGCCCCTCTCCCTGCTGCCTGAAGATCTCATCGTCCAGTCTGAGGCACTGTGGCAGGGCGGAAGGGCGGCGGGAGTGCAGCACAAGCTTCTAAGCAAATTTGAGTCACAGTGGCCGTGTGTCTAATGGACTGCGAAAGCACAGGCAAGGAAAGTGGCTCTGGAGGCTGGCGTGAGCCTCTAGGACCAGCCGCTGAGGGAAGGACGGCCCAGCTCGTGAGGCCCGAGAAGGTGGAGGGCACCGCCCCGCCCAGGGCTAGCGTGTGGCACGGGACAAGATGACATTCAGGGATCCTCTGGGCCTGGTAGACCCTCATTTTGCGGTGATGACGGTGTCCCCAGGGCAGGCTCTGATGGAAAATGTCACCACCCGCCGCCAGGCCGGCGTGCGCTCTGTCCCCTTGGTCACTTCGTGTGTCTTGCTGATGGGAGACGAGACCGTGGCAGTGTAATTCGTGGATTCTGCTAAGCTCCACCTTTGAGACAGGTTAAGGATGGAGAGGAGATCTGACCCGCTGACTACGCCTTGCGGTTGCATGCTGTGCTCTGCCCATTTTCCCCGAATACTTAATGAGGGTAGCACTGGCTAATTAACTTGGCTGGTAACATCTCAGCTCCCAGAGGTGAAGACAGACGTTTAACGAACACACCACTGTCAATGACTGAGTGCATCCCACGCTGTCCCTCTGGATTTGAGTCCAAACTGGTTGGCCAGACCTGGTTACACCGGCTGCTCTGGGCCGGAGAAATACATTTGATGTTCTACAGCTACAGGCAGAACAGAAACAAGATATTTTCACAATGGACCGACAACACACATTTTCTAACAAATTATGAAACGAAATCTCACTAGCCCGTTTCCGTCTGCCGGGTGTCACCCCCGGCCCCATGCATTTGTAGAGGTGACATTTAGCCCCAAGGAAATGACTCTGGGGGTCCATGCGCGGGCCCAGCAGTGGTCAGGGTGGATTTTGTGCAGGCCTCCAACTGCAAACCTGGGCTTTCCCCAGGGCACCTGCTTCTAACGCAGGGCTTGTGGCGTCCTAACTCCAGCCAGGGACAGGGACACAGTGCACACCAGGAGCAGACAGTGAACAATCTGATGTTGGAAAAGCGCTTCCTGGTGCGCAGTTCTCTGGGCAGGGCCCACGCGCTCAGGGAGCGTGCACTGAATCGAGTCTTTCTGATACCAGGAGGCTGTGACTCACAACGGTGTTGGTGATAAGCATGATTAGCATTTTTCTTCAATAAAGAGAAATAGTCGATTTTCACCTGAACTCTCAAGGTTAACCCTAAGTTACTGTACATTACCTACTGTGTGTGGCGTTTCCCTGATTCGTGTGAACGGTGTTCATTGGCAGTAGCTGCACCTGACATCATGCCGCCCCTCTCCCGCTCCGAGCAGCTCCCGGCTACAGAGCAAGGTAAGGAAGTCTCTCCGCTACAGGATCACAGGAGTTTAGAAGAGCAGCGTCAGAATGACAGCCAAGAAAATCAATCATCCTTTTTGTCAGCGTCTGTGATGTTCAGAGCCACACCCTTCTTTTTGTAGCTGAGTTTTAGTCTCTGTCCCAACGCAGCTGAAACACTCACAGGTGGGGGTCTCACGTTCAATCCCAAGGTTTCTGTGCATGGAAGAAAACACGTGGGTTCCGAATTCTACCGATTCTTAATCCCATAGATGGTGTGGGTTCTTTCTGTGGTGGGAAACAGCTGCCGCCAGGTGGAATCAAAGCTTCTCTCCTGTCGGAACCGTGTGTTAATCTCCCATGACTTTTCTTTGGAAGGAAAGCCAGGGATGCCTTGGTACTGCTCATGGCCTTTCTTAGAGGTTTCCGTATTCTGCAGCCTTTGGCCGAGGTGTAGCAAGCAGGTAGCTCCCAGCAACAGTAGCGCCTGGGGAACTCCCCACCAAGGCCTGGGGAGGTGCCGCTCCAGCAGGAAGCTGCACGGCCTCATCCTGCACAGCTCTGTGTGCAGTGGGTCAGGTCTCTTCGAGATCACCCGTGAGCAGTGGCCAGAAGAGACCCGCTGGGCACAGACGTCCCCTTGGGGCCATGCCTGGGCTCCCCATGCTTCCCCAGCACTGCAGACCATGTTGTCAGAGCCACTTGGGAAAATCATTCAGGAAGAAATAAAGCAGGAGGGGGCAAAGATGGGGGCAGCTTGGCTTGGAAGGGCCAAACCATCCATTTTCACTGCCGCTTATTCATTCTTCTGTGCGCCATAAAACGCAGCGGAGACACCACCGAGGGGCTGGGTTGCGGTTTTTATTAATTACTTGCAAGACCCAGAATACCATTTTTCCCTCTCAGAAAGTAACGCTCTAGTGTCACCTCCTACACTGTCTTCGCTGGATTTTCTTGTTAACTCCTCAAAAGATTACAGCAGCAGCTCAATGCCCAATGTACCTGGTTCACGGACATGAAGAAATCTGAGCAAGTTTTCAGATGAAGTTTGGGCAAGGCCTAAATATGAAACCTTTACAAAAGTAGGTCCTCTGAACATAAGACTTTTATTTTCCCGGTTCAAGTTTAGGACTAAATGAAGAGGAACTGGAGCATTTCCAGAGGGCAGTAATGAAAATGATTAAAGGGCTGATGATGAAAGGGTCAAGGAATTGGGATTACTTAGCCTGGAGACGAGAAATCCAAGGGGTGATTTAATGGCAATCTTCAAGTGCAGTATGCGGACGGTTATTACAAGCATGGTAGCCAGCTGTTCTCCAGCTGCGCTGGGGCTGAAAGAGGGTAACGATTCCAGGGAGGGGTGAGAGACTGGTGACATCAGCGCTTCTCAGCATGGCTTTGGGATGGAAGACGGTTGTGGAAGACATATGCCGCAGTCTGAAAGTGTAGTTCTTGCTGCGGCAGACACCAGCTTACACACAAATGCTTACAGTGAGATGACAGTTACAAGGCAGGAGGGAAAGTGGTTCCATGCCAGTGGACCCAGGGTCTGGGGTGCCACGGAACCGTGCAGGGAACTCGGGAAGGAAGGGACAGACTGCCAACTGCATTGTTCTCTCCCTGGCCCTGCGTCTGTCCACACCGGGCAGAGGTGCCGGCCCTGGGGACTGGAAGGTGCCCCCTGCACCCCAGGCAGGTGCCAGCCTTGGACTCGCTCTTAGCAACCCCAGAGCCATCAGGACTTCACTCTTTGTTTTTGTTTTTTTTGGTACTGGGGATCGAACTCGGGTCCTTGCGTTTGCACAGCAGGTGGCGAAACCACTGAGCTAAATCCTTGGCCCAGGACTTCACTCTTAATAAAGGGACATTTCTTTTCAAAAATGTTTTATTACAAAGCTTCTTTTAAAAAATCCTCAGCACGTTAACTCAAACTGGAATGACAAAGGTTAGATAACAGTTGGGGGCAAAGGCTGCGCCTTGGTATTTAAAAAAATGGGTACATCAATGCTCATTTTAACAACTGGCATAAAATCCCACTAACTGCCTAATGAAACAGATACAAATACAGAACATTGAAAGTAACAATCCAAGTGCTGGGCTTTTTACAAGGGAGTGAAAAAGAGAAATGAAGTCACTGCAAACCAGTCTGAAGTATGTGCAGTTACCATTTTAAAAAGGAAAAAAAAACTCAAGAGAAACTAAGTGAAATAGGAGTGCCCACCGCTGCCCACAGTAGTCTGGGCTGTCACGTTTTCGTGGCTCTGGAGGAGGACACCACAAGGACAGAGGCTGCCGTCTGGGATAGGCAGCTGCCAGAGAAGCTGCTTCTGGGACAAGATCTCTCAGAGAGAGAAGACTTCTGTTCATCTGTTTTTATTTCAAACCTTTCCCGACCTTTCCTCTGAATTTTATTTAAAAGCTCATAGCTAGCAAAATATACAACAAGAAAATTAAAACTAAAAAGTGTAAAATTTTTTAAAATTCAAGTTTAAAAAAAAACAAGTGAACATAAAATCAATCAAAGTTTTGCACTGTTAAATAAAAGCATTAGGAGAAAGGAAAAACGAAGACAGAAACAGGGATCGCTCCCACGAATTCCTCCGCTGGGGTGTGACCAACAGACGGATGGATGGATGGACTCACTGGCTGCTGGCTCCGGTTGCCTGGCAGGCAAAGGCAGCCGAGGTTCTGTCCTTGCCTGGGGCACTGGGGCGTCAGGTGCTTCAAAGTGCACCAGGGACGGGAGGGAAGCTTCTGGCTGGCCGGGGCCTGTGGGCACTCTCCTGGGCTTTGCAACTTCCTTTTTAAAAAAACAACCATTTTGATGCTTTCTTCTGGACCTCGGCTGCGGCAGTCACCGAGGGGTGGCAGTGATTGTCTCCATGGAGCTGTCTCTAGCAGGGACCTGGGGGCAGGCTGGTGTCCACACTCCGGGGTCACCTGGGGAAGCCGTAGAGACAGTCTAGGTTTCAGCAAGCTTCCATCTCCAGCAGAGGTCCGGGGGTCGCTGCCTTGGCTTTGCACGTTGGGAATGAGCTGCGTTTGCCACCTCAAGAAGGAACAAAGGAGAGGCGTTAGAGGGTCTGCCCGGCCTTTTCCAGATGACTTCCCACTGTGCCAACCATGAATGATTGGAGGCTGATGGCTGAGGCCTGATGCTGGCTGGAGTGGGTCGCACCATTGAGGCCCACTCTCTGGCACACATCACTGCTGTCACGAGCGTGAGGAGCGGCTGTGCTTGCTCTGGCTGCGAGCCTATGCACGTACAGTGTTGGACACGGGGCGCACTACGCTGTGGGTCACGGTCAAAACAGCAAATCTGTGTGCAAAACAGCTGCAAGCAGTGGCCAAACAGGAGCTGGACACGGGAGGAAAGGGCTGCCGTGCTGAGGTGTGGGGCGGCTCTGGTCTGCTGTGGGGAGCCAGTGTCCGGCTCTGCACCGCAGTGGACCCTGCTGAAGCTGCCCAGCACATCGCCACCTGCACGGTGACCGCCACCCCAGCAGCTGTGCTCCGTCCACCTGCTCACACCCCCAGGTAGAGGCCTTCACTCTCACGGAAGAGCTTCTGGTCCTCATGGCTTTTCTTTTCCTCCAACAAGGTGACCTTGGAAGGGACCCTCAGCAAATGAAGTGACTGTTGTTAGATACTGGGGATGAGAATGGTTTTCAAAAAAACCCAAGGACTGGGGATTTAGCTCAGTGGTTCCGTCGCCTGCCCCACAAGCTCAAGGACCTAAGTTCGATCCCCAGTACCAAAAAAAAAGAAAAACGACATGCTTAACAAGAAGTACTCGATCCCCAGCACTGGGACAAGAAAATAAGGAAAACAAAGGATGTCTGAAAAGGAAGAGACAAAGGAGCGGGCACGGTGCTGTCCTTCCCACCCGGGACCCAAGCAGCCTCCCGGGGCCCCTCTGCGGGCTCCGATATGGGGTGCCCTTGTCAGGAGCACAGGTTTCCTCTTAGGATCTTCTGAATCCCAGCAGGCTGCTTTACACTTTCATTAGTGAGTGGAGAGAGGAACACGAGATCCCACAGAGAGTACGCAGCATGGGTGGGGAGTTCTGGCGGACACAGTGCTGTCCCCGGGGACGGTGACCCACAGCGTGGAGCTGTGTCCCCTCCCCGCGGCTTGGTGCAGTGTCGCCGTCACGGGTCCCGGCAAGCCTGGTGCCCGATGATGGTGAGGAGACAGCACGCGGGGGAGGCTGCCGACGCACAGACCCAGCGGACTGTGGGAGGCGAGAGGAGTCGCCAGAGCGCCTGCAGCCGAGCTTTGGCTCCTGCGAGACCCACCCTGCCCTGCTGCACCGGAAACACCACTTGTGGCTTCTGAACGGAACAGGGAGAGCGGAGCCGAACACAGAGGGCCAAACACACGCAGGCCCTGCTACTCTGGCCCAGTGTGGAGCCCTGAGTTCCAAAGGCGGGGTCCAGGTGGCCTTTCCCCTCCGGTGACGTGAGCCTCCACGTTCTACTGAAGAGTGACCCCGGACACTGCAACTGGGATACAGGCGGCAGCTGCCAGGCTGTCTCTGGAGGGAGACAGCTGCCCTCCGGCCACCTGTGTCCCCACCGTGACCGTCTGCAGCAGGCTGCCATGGTCCGCAGCCTCCCAGCCCCAGGCTGTCCTTGAGCGCTGCTCTCCCCTTCCGGGCCGGGCACACGTGACGGCCACTCACCTGGAGGACGCCTGTGGGTCCCCGCATGGCCCAGCAGGCCCACTCCCCCACCCACAGTCCCACACTTTTGTGCCCTGATGGCATCACTCCCCCCAGCTTCCAAGTCCCCAGATGAGCTGGCTTCAGGGGCCACTGTGCGGTTGCCCAGCAAAGCAGCTCGTTCCCCCAGCTGCTCCCTGTCAGCCAGCCAGGGCTCAACAGCAGCCCAGAAACTCCCAAGCTGTCCCATGAGGCAGCCCATCTCTGGCTGCTGTTGCAAATGGGGGGGGATCAAAAACATGGTGAATGCTAAATTTTTTTTTTTTTTTGGAACCGGGGATCAAACTTGGGTCCTTGCGCGTGTGCAGCAGGCAGCGAAACCACTGAGCTAAATCCCCGGCCCCCAAAATTTTATTATGGTAAAAGACACAATACCATCGATCCATCTCAAGATCCTCCTTTCTTTGAACATATTTATGCCGTCATTCTTGCTGCTTTCTGAAGCAATGCTAGAAGTCCTCTGTGGTGAGGTCTTTTATTGCTGCCTCGATGTCCTGAATGGATTCAAATCTTTGACCCTTCATGGTCATTTTGGCTTGGAGGAGCCGGAAGTCACACAGTGCCAGATCTGGCGAATAAGGTGGATGCAGACACAGTATCATGTGTTTAAGAGCTGCCTTTCTGTTGGATGGCACTCAGCAGCAGCATTCAGGGTTTTTTGTTTGTTTTTTGGGGTACTAGGGATCGAACTCGGGACCTTCTGCTTGCAAGGCAGGTGGTGGAACCACTGAGCTAAATCCCCAGCCCCAATTGTGTTTTTGATCACATGTCATAAAGACACTCAGGAAAGAGGACTCCAGAACTGCTTCAGAAAGTGACAAGAATAACAGGACAAGTATGTTTAAGGCAAGGTGGGGTCTCGCTGTTCTACATGTTTAAAATGCAAACCTTCACATCTGTCACATCCCCTGCATGGCTGCCAGCATGGACCAGTCCTTTCCTCCAACTGGAAGAAGCGGGGTGGCCTCTCAGGTATAAAATGGGCCAAATCAAAGTGTTTTTTTTCTAAAAACAACAGGCACAAGGGCCTGGCATGGAGAAGCCCCCCTGAGGCAGCGGTGACACTGGGCAGGTGGCCAAGCCTGGTAATCACTGCCCTGAAGCTTATAGCTCTGTGTGCCCTCTGCCGGCCCGCAGGGTCGTGTGAGCTGGGAGGAGCGCTCCAGGTGCTGCAGGGCATCGAGAGGAGCCAGCGGTATCTGCAGCTGCGACCCAATGTCCAGGATGGAGTGTGAGGGACGACAGGTGGCTGCACCCTGCCGGGCCCCGCCTGACACCGACAGCCTGTGGAGCTGGCTGGTCTCACTGTCCTCAGCAAGGAGACCGAGGCACATCAGGGAGCGCTCAGGCCAAGGTGACCCCTAGAGGGCAGCACTGGCCTGTCCCCAGCGTCCAGGTGGCCCCGAGAGTAGGCCGTTAGGAAGGAAGAGGTATGAAAAACAAGGCCCTGATCCCTGGTCAGACTTCGCATGATCAACTTCACCGCATGGCTGCCTGTGTGCAGGTCAGAAAGTCATGGCCTGCAGGGGCCGGGTCACTTGGCTGCCATCACCTGACCGCAAGCGCGGAGTTTGTGCCTGAGCTCTGAACACACTTGCCCCCCTGCAGCCCGCTAAAGTACTGTTTGTTCATTTCCTTCTCCTTCCTGCTCCCCTCCATCAGGAGACACAGCCCACACCCTGGGGGAGGGGACCGCATCCCACACAGTGGCCGCCTGAGACCCTGTGCTCAGAGAGCAGGACAGACGGCCAAATGCACCCGACCTGGGACCAAGACCTCCAAGGCTCAACGACAACCTACAAAGCCGGCAGCAGCTCCCTGGGCCCACGGGACCGGGAGAAACAGTTTCGGTTCTGCAGCTGAACACGTCCTCAGGCCTGCTCGGGGCCGGGGGCCCAGGTCACAGAGCTCAGCTCCCTGAGGTTCGGGAGCAGGACGGCCACGTCTATCCAGCTCCCGTGACTCAGAGGTGCCGTGACAACCATCACTGCCTCCAGGGAACATGCCGGTCCCTGACCAGCTGTGCCATGCGGACAGAGGTCCGTGGAGCGGCTGGGCAGACGAAGACCCTCCCAGGGCAGGAGTCAGGCCCTGCACGGAAGGGGGCCTCAAGGTCTGCAACCACAGCCTCACAGGGATGGCACACCTGGGCACAGGGCCCCCAGAGCCTCCGACCCTCCCGCTCTCCCCAGAAAGATGCAAACTCCACCTTCTAACCCAGCCACAGGATCAAGCACACAGGGCCGTTCTTCTCTCTCTCTCCTTTTCAAGCTCCTTCCACAGTTACACCTGTACTTGTGCGTCTGAGCCTCTGGTTAAACACGCGGAGATGACACCCTGTGTGCTATGAGAGCCAAAGTCCTGGGGACAGGCCCGGGAGGGCCAGGATCCTGTGCATTATCCTGGATCAGTTCTCAGAGCATCCCAGGTCCTCATCTGGGGGGGGGGGCAGTAGGATGCTGTCCCTCACCGAGGGTGGGGAGGGGACAAAGGTGCACAGCTTGGCAGGAACATGGTCTCAGGAGCCACTGCCGTGGGGCAAGGCTGCAGCTGAGGAGGGGGCTGTGAACCTGGTCTGCAGGGAGGAGGGACCCGTGGAGAACCAGGGTGTCCCCTGGGGTCCCTGAATGCCAGCCCCATTTCTGTGGTTCCAACGTCCCAGGCACCTGGCCAGCGTGTCAAGGACACTCACTACTTGCAGACTGGCAGGAAATCAAGACTCAAGAGCGTTTTGCAAAGCAATTAAAACAACTCTCAGGAACAGTGCCCCCAACAACACAAGGACAACTGAGGAAAATGAACCCAAAAGGCAAGGGGAAGTCCCAGGATGCATGGGATGGATGGACAGCTCTGGGACAGGCGAGGGGAGCATGGAAACCTGGGCATAAAGCAGCTGCACTGTCCACAGAAAATGCTTCCAAGCTCCCTGGTGTCCCAGGGATGAAGTCGGCCTGGTCAGGCTCTCAGCGGGCCCCTCCCTCACTGGGTCCTAGGATGAGCAGCTGGGCGACAGCGTGAGGCGGGAGGGCAAGCTAACTGCTCCCAGGCCCGGGAAGGCTCCCAGCCCGCCCTGCATCCCAAGCCTGCACACAGCTGTGAGCTCCGCTTCTGGGCCCAGGGAACAGCCTGGACAGCAAGGGAAGATGGAAAAATGATGAAGGCAGTTCTAAAATTCTGCATTGCGCCCTGGGTCCACCTGAGATTGCAGCAAACCACCGTGCCCCGCCAGCCCCTGCCGGGTGAACAAGGACAGCACACTGCTGTAAGAATCACACCCAACAGGGCTCTAAAAGCCCCACGTTTGACAGTTACAGTGGTAAACTTCTGGTGTTCTGGGAGACTCCCCATCCAGAGGGCTCTTCAAGGGCCGGGGATTTAGCTCAGTGGTTCTGGCGGCTGCCTCACAAGCACAAGGTCCCGAGTTCGATCCCTGGTACCACAAAAAAAAAGGGCTCTCCACACAGTCCAAACTGGGGAGAGAGAAGACCTTCTACCAAACACAGTTTGGCTATGATAATTCTTTTTTTTTTTAAAGACAATTCTTTTTTATGCTACAAACTATTTAGCGCATCCACCTGGACCAGATTCCAGGGGCTTGAGAAAAACACGAAATGTTCTGCACCCCAAGGCCTTAACCACCTCCTTTTGCCTCCCTCCTGCTGTTCTGCAAATGGCACCTGATCCATTTTGCTAGTTCAGAGTCCCTGTCCCCAATTCTGCTTCCCAAGGCAACTTAAATCCAACTTAATCCCTAAGCAGAGAAGAGAACCGGTGGAGAGTTTTAGAAACTTGAGCCTCCCCAATGCTGTCATTACCACCAGCTGCAGAGGCCAAAGCCTGGCCGCCCTACGACCCCTCTCCCAACTGACTCCCTCGGATGCCGCTGGCCAGGGTGGGAGCTGACCCAGGCCCCGCCACCCGGCGTCCCCAAGGCGGGCCCTGAAAGGAGCTCGGACCCGACAGGAGACTTTCGGAGCAGCACGTAGTCTGGGCGGGTGGAAGCAGGGCAGGGAGGCATCTGGACGGCTTCCTAGGCCTCTCCTGGCCGCCCGCACCCAGCCTGCTATTGTCTCCGGGCTCCACAAGACACTCCTGGTCCTTAAAATGCAAGTGTCTCCTCGGTGAGCTCAGGTGCTTCTTGTCGCGTCCCAAGGTACCCACGGTAGGGTGGGCGCCAGGGCTAAGGCTGTACCGAGTGGTGAACCAGGGCTTTGCACTCAGCCGCAGCCCAGCCCTCTCTCTGCATCCCGAGGCAAGGTCTCACTAAGTCACCAGGTTGCCCAGGCTGTGCTCGAACTTGTGACCTTCCTGCCTCAGCTTCCCAGAGGGACAGGTCAGCTTTGGCTGATGAAAACCACAGCCTGCCCCACTGCCACTGGGCAGATGTCCCCGGCTCTCCCCACGCTGACAGTCACCACCCAGACCTCAGCCCCACCCCACCCTTAACCCCTCTACCTTCCCCTGCTCAGGGGCATCCTGTGGGTCACCAAGAGGACAAAATGACCCAGGACACCACTTCCTGGCTGTCCACACCCTTTTTTTTTTTGGTACTGGGGATTGAAGTCGGGCTCTTGCACTTTCGAGGCAGCCGGTGGAACTACTGAACCAAATTCCCGGCCCCTCCACACCCTACTTTTTACTCTGAGGCTCTTGACAAGCCTCAAGAGTCCTCCAACATCCTTTTTACTTCATCGTTTCTTTGAGGGTTTTTTGATACTGGGGATCAAACTCAGGACCTTGCACTTTTGAGGCAGGCGGGGTGCCACTGAGCTATACTCCCTGGCCCAGTTTATCGTTGCTTAAAAGCCTAGCTTTGTCTGGTAACGAAAGCTTACTGGCACCTGGCATGGGTGACCACATCCTTCCTCAGGAGGCAAACTCAGAGCCAGGGTTGGGGAAAAGCGTCACCCTGGCCTGGTGAGTCGGACTCAGGATCACCGGGACAGCCTGCCTGTGGGCTCCGGACAGGCAGCCGCTGCCCCAGCATTTCTATCCTCCCTCTGCCATCCTGGGACCTGGAGCCCCAGTTCCCAAACCTGGACTCCTCCTCCGGCCCCCAAGCACCCCATCAAACACAGTCATCAGGCAGAAGCCAGAAACAGGTTTTTTAAGCGATGTAAATCCAAGCACTGCACAATTAACTACTGTATTCCACACTGCACTTAGCAATTACCTCGCCCACGAAGCTTACAGCCCGAGGCGGTGTAAGGGTGAAGTTTTCACTTGGTTAAAAAATACAGTTTAATTCTTCATTTAGTTAGCAAGTCTGCAAGATAGAGACTATGCCGACGCTGAAAGCAGTGAGTTTGGACTGTGTGTGTGCGTGCGTGAGTGTCTCTGTACCTATGTGTGTTTCTGTGTGCCATGACAGGATTTTTCTAGCTTCTGAAATTTGTAGCTTGTTTCTACTTTTAAAATGGCTCTTTGATATTTTATAACCTAAAGTAATGCGTTGAAGTATCAAAGTATCTTTTCAATCTGTGTAATTTTGAAACGGTGGACTGTGGTTTATGTTTTGCTAGTGTTGATCACCTGATTTAGGAAGCTGGTGTGCAGTGAGTAAGCCTAAGAGGGATCGTATTTCCTGCTGCCTGTCAGCTTTTAGTTCTTTGCTTTCCTTTTAGTTCTTTTAGTTCTTTCCTCCTATAGCTCGGTTAGGTCAGGAAGCAGGAGGGTTAGTGCGGTGACAACCCCGGACGCTGATGGACCCTGAGGTGTCCCAGCTCCTGATTACCCCGCACCACGAGGCAGGGCTCCCTCGCTGTGCTGGGCCCGAGACTTTCTCAGGAGCACAGCTGTGAGTACCTACGCCGGGAAGCTGCCTCCACCTCCCTCGGCCCACATGCTTCTCATGCTCTGTCTCTGTATCGAGTGCCGCACCATTCTGTAATCACGCACTCAGACGTCCGGGTCGTGGACTGGAAGCTCCTCCTGGCAGGGACGAGTCCCATTGAGCAAGCACCTGCTCCCCCAGTGTAGTTCTGACTTGCAGGGAAGCTCCCGGGCTGTTTACAGAATGAACAAACAAACGCTTGGCGTCTACAACGTAGCCCCTCCAGCAGACTCAATCCGTGGGCCCATGGGTTCCTGGCGAGCCCACAAATCCCAGTCGGCCCGCAGTGCTGAAAGGGGCCTCTGCTTGCTGGGGGCCCCTCTGCCCCAGGGCAATGGCTTGATGGACCCAGTCATCCTGTGAGTGCCCATCAAGGTGCTGGTAACCTCCTCAGGGCTGCCCAGGACCGGAAGTGGCCGTTCTCACGGGAGACAGGAAACAGGAAAGCTGGCAGGGCTGGGACCCAGGCCCAGGGGTCATCAGCACTGAGGTGTCTCATGTAACAGGAATTTTTAAGAACTCGAAGTCAGTTCCACTGTGTGCACAAGAGGAATAAACGCTCTCTGTGACCCTCTTCGAGGAGTCTGCCTTCCTCCCTGCCTGGCTGGGCTCCGCCTGGGTTCCCACCTCACACCTGCTGGCCCTCGGCTGTTCCTGAGGCCAGGCTGGCTCTAAGGTGACTGTTGGGAAGGGAAGGCCGCCCAGCCCAGGGCACAGAGCGCCTCACGGGACAGGGTCAGGGACAGGGACCATCTGCCCTTGCAGAGCCCGAATCCCAGATCTGCCTGGGGACCCAGAGGCTGGCTGGGGTGGCAGCAGGGTCTCAGTGGCCTCGTGCACAAGGAACCCCGAGTCCAGGGGGTTCAAGGAACCTGGAAGTTCTGCACGGGCCGCAGTTCACACACGGCCGGCCTGAGACCCATGTCTGCTTCCTGGTAGGTTTTTATTCTCTTTACTTAGGTCTGCAGCTCTGGGGAAGCAGGGCCTTCAAATGGCGCTGCATTCCTGGCCCTTTAGATTTTTCCTTTCCAGCCTGCGCCTCACTAAGCCGCCTGGTTCTTTCCAGGACAGAGTCCACTCCTATCTTCTTTCTCCTTGCCGATGCCTGCTTCCACTTTCCAGGGATAGCCATGCTCTTCCAGTGTCACCTCCTGCAGCCCTCCATGCCCTCTCTGCTTCCTCAGCCCCGGGTGCGGGGCCGTCTGCAGGTCCAGGAGCACAGGATGCACTGAGTGCTCAGCCATGGGGTCCAGCGGCTTCTGAGCTCCCAAGTGGAGCTGCTCTCCTTCCTCCTCCCGAGACAGGGAACGGAATGTGGGCTCCCCCCACTCCAGGTTCTCGTCCAGGGACTGCCAGTCCCACCACGGGGATCGCTGGGCATCCGGCCGGGGTCCTCTCACAGGGTAAGAGGACACCTTCACCTCAGAAAGGGCAAGTGGCTCAAGGCCCGGGGACAGCTGGGACTCACTAGAAAAAGATGTGCAGTGCATCTTTAGACACAAGTGGACTCAGCCTCAGCTTTGACGTCAAGCTAAGTAATGTTCGTCACAAAGACCACCAGACTAAGAATGAGACTCAGGTACTGAAATACACTTCTGTGTGAATTTTTTTGGTATGTTTTTACACACGATCTTAGCCAAAAGGCCGAGAAGCGATACATTTTTGGTATGTTTCTGAGACAGGATCTTACTCTGCAGCTCAGGCTGACTCTGAACTCACTACAGAACCCAGCTCACAGTGACCTTCCTGTCTCAGCCTCCCCAGTGCTGAGATTATGGGTGTGCACCAGCATGTTAGCTACTTTTTTGTGATTCCTATTACAAAGAGTGGGCTAGGGCTGCTGCAAACAGAACGTGGGGCGCAGTACCGAGTGCCGCCCTGGGCCCTGCGTGCTTCTGGGCGCCTTCCATGTAGAAGTGGGAGGTGGCAAGGGCCACTGGCTGGCCCAGAGGTCAGTGACAAAAAAGAATGGCATCCTTGCAAAATAAAAGAAAAAATACGAAGCATGTGCGTGTGATTTCTTTCCACTGGGCTAATTTCTCCAGCAGCACCTGGCAGGACTGGCACTCTGCGGTTCCTGTGCCTCTAACAACCCAGCCGGGTGCTGGGATCGAATTCACTGTGCGTCCTCCACAGTGTATCTGTATGTGCTGACTGGCCCTCCGAAGGAAGGCCTAGGCCTCCTCCCAGGAAGAAGCTGCTGGGCCACACGGGGAGGGGTTGGCCGGGTCCTTAGATCAGATTCACTCAGAAGAGCCATGATCTCGGAAAACCTCCAGATGTGATCGGACAAACCCGGGGAGCTTCTTGGAACTGGGGCTCGGGGCTCAGGAAAAGCACTTGGACCCCTGGTGGCGGCCGTGCTGGTCACAGGTGCAGACCCCGAGGTCAGAGGGCTCAAGCCGATGCCCACCAACATGAGATCTGATACCTAACCTGCTGCAAGGTTTCCCTGGGGAAAGGCGCTTGGCAATCAGCACCAGAACAGAGTTTTACCAGCTCAGCAGGCAGTCACTGGTCCAGTTGGAACCGAGCACCCCCCAGGCTGGGAGCCAAGCAAAGCCATGCACCCCGCCTGTCCTAGGGGCAGGAGCCGCATTTCTCCCAAGGCGAAGAGAGAGGGCAGGAGTGACCGAAGGTGGCCACAAGTGTGGGGACCACAGCCTCACGCTGAGCCTTGTGGGGACACAGGGTGCTGGCTGGTTGTAAGTACAGCAAATCCCCCGGGAGCGAGCGGGCGGCAGGCAGGAGGCGGGACCGGAGGCGGGACAGGCTCAAGGCCACGGCGACAGAGGGACAGCGAGAGCACCGGGCAGACCGGGCGGGCGCTGGCAGCGATTAGCGGTTCGCGGGAGGGTGGACTCGGGCAGGGCCGGCGGGACCTGGTGACCAAGCAGACGCTGGCTTCCCAAGAGGGACCCACGCACCCCGCCGGGGCCACACCTAGGACCAGGCTGCTGCACACAGCCCGGCTCCTGGCCAGGCTGGCCCACGACGCAGGAGTGGAATAATCACTGCTGCAGACCTCAGAGTGAGATCAGCCACGGTTACCAATAAAGGAAAACCCCGGACACAATAAATGCAGTCGATCAAATAACTCTCTACGCCATGTTGGGAAATAACAGGAGACCAGGAAGCCCGTGAGTCCTCCTCATGAGACGCAAAGCAGCTGTCTACACTCCAGGCCCCACCGTGCAGCCGCCACGTGGGCTGGGCACCCCAGGGCCTGCCGGGCTGCGGGGTCTGTTCCTGAATTCTCCTTTTCGCCCCTCACTTTGTAAGCAGGCAAATTTGCCACTGGTCAGTAAGAAATGGCTGAGAGGGAAGAGTTGGGGCGGGGGTGGGTGGGTGGAGACAGACGCAGGGGGCAGAGGACAGAGGTCAAAGCACATCCAGGCTGGCACAGAGGCCGTGGAGTTAAGGCCGGCAGGGCTTCGGTGGCGCTCTCCTCGCTCAGAGCGGCGCTGCACAGGCTCTGCGGGCAGGAAGGTCACAGGACCAGAGTCGCTTACCATGTCTCAGATGTAGGCAGCTGTCAATCTGGGACCTGTACCTGCAGAAAATCGTGCCTTTAACAAACATTTTTGGAAGAGGTTTCCGCACATTCCAAACACACAGTAGCTACAACATCTCAAGGGCTCGTTTGCTTTGCTTTATCTGGTTCTGATGCCAGCTACCCGTAAGTGTGCACACCGTGGAGCGGCCTCATTTTTATGGCAGAAAAATGGGACTAACATGGCGCTTTGTCGATGTCTCAAATCAGTGCACAAGAAAGAGCAATCCTATAGTTGTGGTTTCTATTCTTTTTTTTTTGGTACTGGGGATCGAACTCGGGTCCTTGCGCTTGTGCAGCAGGCGGCGAAACCACTGAGCTAAATCCCTGGCCCTGTGGTTTCTATTCTTAAACTCCCAAATCAGAGGAAAGGCTCGGCAGGGGATACAAGGCAGCATCTTGTATAATTATTATAAAGGGTTGTTTGGTACAGTGCAAACAGAAAAAAAGCAGGAGGGTTAAAGCGAAGAGCACAAGCAAGAGAGGCGGGGGGAGAGGGAGACGGAGAGAGAGAGAGAGACAGAGAGAGAGACAGAGAGAGAAAGGGAGAGAGAGGGAGAGAGAAGGAAAGAGAGGGAGAGAGGGAGAGAAGGAGAGAGAGGGAGAGAGAGGGAGGGAGAGGGAGGGGG
>NW_004624830.1:1389166-1409803 GCF_000247695.1 Heterocephalus glaber | reverse complement strand
GAGGGGGAGGGAGGGAGAATCACCCACAGTCACCAACCAGGACTGCAGGTGACAGGTGGGGAAGTGCTGCCCACATTCACGTGGGCCTCCCCACAGCCACGGTGACAGGAAAGGTCTCCCCAGAGTGTCAGGAGGAGCAGCAGTCAGGGAACACACGTGACAGTCACAGGCAGAAGCAGCGCGAACGCAGTCACCAGGCGTTTGGTGGAAGCGTGGGTGGTGGCAGCAGGTCCCGCGACCCCTACCTGACGCGGACTCCTGCAGCTTCTCTCTCTTCCTCTTCTTCTTCTTACCCTGGAGGGAGAGGGGCGCGGTCAGGTCAGAGGATGTGGGGACAGACTCAGAGGGAGGTGACTGTCCCTCCACCCTCACCCGAGTGCAGAGGCCGGCGGTGTGAGGTGGAAACCAGGAATCATCGCCCTGTGGCCCTGTCTCCACAGCGTCCTGCCACGTCAGCACCGTGGACACTCACACAACCACGTCCCCATGTGTGCTGTGGCCTTAAGGACAGCCAGCCTCGGGGAGTGCCCTGCTCTTACAGCACTGCAGCTGGAACCAGCCCTCAAGGGCGCAGGATCAACAGTGACAGAGCACGGCACCCACCGCGTCCCTGCAGCCCTCGTGGTAAAGGTGCCACATAACTCAGGGGACACGGAAGAACAAGACAGACTGAGGAAGCCGAGGGGAACCGAGCGGCTCACTGCTTCTGAGCACCGAGGGCCTGGCTTCCGAAGTATGAGTGCACTTTTCAACATCTCGGTGACAAATTAAACAAGGTAGGGCCCGTTTAGAGTGGGGTTTGATTTTCCACTTTTCTTCACAAATTCTTTGCCCCTCAGAAACAACTTTAAGGGGGCACAGACGCAGCTGACCTGCCTGAGGGAAGATGCGGGCTGCCCTTGGTACTTTCTCCTCTGACAGGACACAGCCCTCTCACGAGCCTCTATCTGACATCGTCCACGATAACACACCGGTGAGTCACGAGAGACCCAGCCGTTGGGCTCCACCGACACAGGCTCGGCTCTGGCCAGCAGCACACAGGTTTCTCTTCATCTCACACAGCCATGGGGCCCGGAGCTTTAGGAACCTGGTAGAATCTTCCTGAACACCAGGGTGGGAGAGGCCCGGAGCCCGCGTGTCTGGACTAACAGAGCGGCCTGGCGTGCGCTCCACGTGCTGCTGCCTCCTCTAGTGGGTTCTGTGCAGCTTCCACAGGGGCCAGGGCCATCCCCGAGTCTGCAGCCAGTGCCGCCTCATCCCGGCTCCCCTGCTGGCCTGCCTGGCCCGGGCCATCTCTCCAGAATCCTCGGCCGGTCCTCAGCCCTCCCACTGGGCCGAGCCCCGGGACATCGCACAGCCGCTGCCCGGCTCACAGCAAAGCCCTAAGTCTCGGGGAGACACCGCTACCAGCGTGGGTGGAACGCAACATTCACACATGGCAAACGCAGACGTCCTCTGCATCACAGTCACACAGACTGCACTGTGCTGGAAGCCTGAAGCACAGGACTGGGAAGCTCCACCGAGACATTCAGCTCCTCTCTCCTGACAAGATGCCTGCTCCACCGAGGCAGGGACACCTCAGCCATTTACCCCAGGTGTCCCCGCAAACCGAGACTGTGAAATCGGGGACCCACGGCACGGGGCATTTTAATATTAAACCACTGAGATGTGTTCAGTGCGGCCTCTCTGACAATCAGGACTGCAGTCGGGCTTTTTATTCTAGACTCTCGTCCTGCCCTTACTTCAAGCTCGGTGTCTCCAGGTCAGTGCTACCGGGTGACCGAGCCCCGCCTACCTTCCTGGCTGAATAAAGATGGCAGGAAGGAAGCTGAGTTCTCCTTTTATTCCTTAAAAACTGTGTAGAAAGAAAACTTTAAAGGTAAACTCATGTTGCACTAGCTTTCTTTAAAACGACTTTCTTTTCAGGCCAGGCATTGTAGCACATTTGAGTAATCTCAGCACTTGGGAGGCTGAGGCAGGAGGATCGCCTGGGCTACGTACTGCGGTCAAAGCCAGCCTGGATTACAAAGCAAGACTCTAAACCAAAACACAGCAATGACTTTCTGTTAATATTTACATAGGGAGAGAATACGTGTGCTTCTTTTAAAAAGTTGAACTCGTCACCTGAGGATCAGAAAAGCCATGTAAAGGCAGCAAGGCTCCCTGCAAATTCTCAGCACAGCAGAGCTGTGGCATGGTGGGGACTGGAAGGCAGCGGCTACTGTCCGGCCCAGGGCCCGGAGCTTCAGGGAGACGGTAATGACCGCTCTAGCCAGGAGCCCGGCTCGGCCCAGTCTTCCCGCGTCTTCCCAGGCCGGCTTTGGCAAATTCACAAGGGAGGCGCCGCCCACCTCCAGCTGGGGGCAAACTGCTCGGCCCCAGTCCTCGCCAGTCCTCGCCGGAGAGGAGAGACAAAGGGACATTCCCTAGGGCCGTAGGGATCAGTGGCTGTGGCCCAGGCCGCCGAAGGTCTCGGGTGGTTACCCAGTGGCCACAGGGCAGTGGGAGCTGAGCGCACAGGAAATGCGCAGTGGCCGGGGACTTCCTGCCTCCAAGGCGCCCGCAGGGGTTCAGCCCGATCCCCAGCAGCTCCGCACCGGAACGCGCTGCGCAGCCCATTCTCACACGGGTTTCAGAGGTTCTGGGTCTTCCGTGGGCTGCACGGCCTCCGACACGCATCCCTGTAACCAACTCTGGGGACTAAAGCCCCACTGGACCATCTACAGCAATGGCCACGAGTTAAGACTACACGCTAAGTAACAGCTTCATTCTTACCTTAAAAAATTTTTTTTAAAGTTTCTTGGTTGAGGCACAGTCTTATTTTATAGTTCACACTGGGCTTGAACTCACTATGTAGTCCAGGCCGGCCTCAAACTCGCAGAGATCTTCCTGCCTCAGGCTCCCAAGCACTGAGATTACAGCTTGCGCCACCATGCCTGCCCTTACCCCTTTTGGAAGGGACAATTCCATTTCTACTAAAGCTTTCCTGGCTGGCTTTCCCAGTGCTAGTCTCGCATGGGCTGAGAACTGTCACAGATGGACCAAATATCTGTGTTGCCACAAATCCTAACCCCGAATCAGATGGGGTGAGCAGAGGCAGCCTTAGGTGGTGATCGGGGTGCAGCCCTCAGGAAAGGCATCGGGTCCCACAACGCTTCGTGGGGGAGGGCAAAGCACGAGCAAAGGGTGGCTGTCACCAGACATGAAGCCACCGGCGCATGGCACTGGATTTTCGTCTCCAGGACTGCAAGGGACACATTTCTCTTGTCTGTAAGCCCTCAGTCTACGGTATTCTGCTACAGCAGCCTGAACAAACTGAGAATGATCTCCAAATTTTCAAATTATTCTAAGAGCTCAAAGAATCAAAATTATTCAGTCCTATAAAATGATAGAACGTCACATATATCACTTATAATATGCTTTCTAAGCAACAACCCTTGCCATACCAAGACAACACTCATAAGATACCCAAACCGCAGTACTGAAAGAACCGGCAAAGGAATGGAGTAGTTCTTGTCAATAAAATGAAACTAGTACAAATTAAACTCGGTAGAACCTACTTTGTCTGAATAAGATACACTGTAGCTGCCAGGGTAGATTAACATAGAATAAAAATTGCTTACAGCTCTGATTCATCTGTGGCAAAAGAAAAAAGCCACCTGAATACATTGTTTACAGGAACTGTAACATAATATAATCCTTTAGAAAGAAATTTGACAATATATGTCAGGAACTTTAAAATATTTATATTCTTTACCTCAACAATTCCATGGCCACAAATCTATTCTACAGGGGGAAATCTGTTTGAATAGACACACTCATTGCAGGATTACTTGTATTTTTGAGGGAAAATGTAGAAAACTTACATGTCTAAAAGCAGAAAAAAATGGTAAACTAAACTATGACATTCACTGAAACACTCAGTATGCCATGAAAGCTAAATGCTTCATACACACACATCCACACACACATATGAAGTATGACACAAAATATATGTACATACCCACCTAAATCCAATAGAGGACACACCTGGGGAAATACCAGAATGTCAGGCAAATAGGAATCTTGCCTTTATATGGTGAGATTATGGGGTTTTCTTTTTTAAACCTACATTTTCATGTCAAAGTTTTACACTTTGATTTTTAAAAGGTTTTATTTTCAAAAATGCATTAGCACCCTCTGCAAAATAACCAAGACGGCTTACAGCCCTCACGATACAGTAGGACGGTGCCCTGAAATCCTCAGTCCAGCTGTCCTTAGTTGGCAAACCCGGGGAGGACCCAGCACTCTGACCCGCGCATGCCCGGCACGAAGCAGGCGGGGGAAGGAGCGGCTTACGTAATTGTCTCTCGCCGACCAGCCTGGGTACAGCTGCATGTGGAGCTGTCTCTCCTTGCGTGCTAATTCGTAATACTTCGCCTGCTCCTCCCGAGACAGGGCGTGCCACTGAAACAGAGCAGGAGGGGGACGAGGTGAGTGACACGGCAGCAGTGTACTTCGCGCTCCCACCTTGGAAAGCTGCAGGCATGGAGCCTTCAACTTCTATTTATTGCCACCTGGCCGAAGACTGAGAGGCCGGAGCCAAAGGCCACTGTCGGTTTCCCTGTCCTGTTCTCCAGCATCACACAGAACACATCAAAGTGGCAGGGTAAGTTACAAAGGACTCTCGCTGGGGAGCCTCAACACCCGGCCACGCTCTCCCCAGCGCTGGCGGCAGATCCTGGCATCGGCGCCCAGACGCCCTGTATGCATGCAGGGCGTGAGGATTTCCAGAGGTCAGAGCAGCCACACCCCCGACCCTCGCACTCTGCCTCCCTCCGGGCCCTCGCTGTCGCCTCCCGCTCACACGCACGTGCACACACGCACCGTCTACTGGGGAGGCGGGCGGCACTGTCCTCGTGCCTAGCGTACTTCTGACTCTGGCTTTCGCCTCCCCCCACGGGAGCCGAGGCGAGACCTAAGTGCGCTGCAGCACGCGGGGCTGGAGACCAGTTCCCTACGGGAAGCAGCACACGGCCACTGCCTCAAGCTTCCTTTTTTTCACAGCGGTGTGCTTCTGTACCACAAACCCCGAAACAGGAGCTGCAGGCAGGCACGGGCAAGACATGCCTTGCACACTGCTTCGCACACATCTGCACACAGCTTTGCCCAGTCCCATGCAGACACTTCTTGAGAGTCTGCCCAAGGTCCTGTGTGCCAGAGCTGCAGGCGCTGATGGGACCTGGGCACCCAGCAGCCTCAGGCGCCCCATGGAGGTGGCGGCGGCAGCAGCAGGAGACATGAGCCTGAGCCACGAGCTCCCCTCTGCTGCCCTGGCTCCGGGGTGCAGCTCTCCCCACCCTGCTTCCTGCCCAGACATGACCATCCTATGGCTGACATCATTCTCCCTGATCTTGTTTCTAAACAGATTTAAAATAGGAAAAGCTGGCGTGGTGGTGCACACCTGTCATCCCAGCACTCGGGAGGCTGAGGCAGGAGGATTGCTGCAAATTTGAGGCCAGCTTGGGCTACACAGTGAGTTTAAAGCCAGTCTGAACTACACAGTGAGACCCTGTGTCAAAAAAACACAAACAAACTTGCTGAGAAAACCAAGAAGCACAAATAAAAATGAAACTCCCTCAGAGTTTTCCAGATCATGGTTGGGTCTCCACCTATACAACCAGGTATCTCCAGCTAACACAGGGGAACAAGGCTGGCAAAAGACAAGACTAACAAAATGGAAAACAATACAAGGAGAAAAAAGCAGGACACACACTGAACTACTCCCTTGCATTTCCAACAAAACTCGCTCACAAATAAAAGATCATTCACCAGGCTGAAATGCCTGGGACACAATGGTACTGATGTTTCCGCTTTGGAAACAAAAAGCCAGACTAGAAAGATGGTCTTTCCTTACAGGGGATCCTAAAATACTCTTCTACCTCTTCACTTACTGAGAAATTCAAAGGTTTTTAAAAAACCAAATTTCACGACCAACGTTTTCACCAAGTTGTGGAGAGAAACGCTCGTTTAAATGTTAAGAAACTGATACCGTTCCGTGATAAGACTTTCTGACCATAAAGTTGTGGCAAATGGAATTTCCCTGAAGAGCCATGAAGATCTGAAAAGTAAAAGCTAACATTAAAGTAAGACTTGTGCCATTTGTATTTATAGTAGGAATCAAGAAAACTTTGATTAATTTGTAGGAATGAACATTTCTGTTTTAGAGAGACAGTAAGGATGAATAAAAAAAAAATCAAAAGATAAAACATTCCAGGATGGATTTAAGATCCACTTTTAAGAACTCTAATTATCCCAGTGAAAAACTCCATGATGGGGAAGCCAGGGCTTTGAAGAGCTCGCAGGGATAGCCCTACAGAGGGGAGCTGGGATGGGTTAGAGAACCTGATCTTAGTCAAAGATCTCAGAGGCCTATAAACAGAAGCAGGTGTCTAAATCAAAGGCAGCAGGACCCCAAATGAGAACCACGTTGGAGGGCACAGGCGTGGGTCTGGGATGGTTTAGGGCGCTGAGAAAGCAGTAACTGTGGGACCATGCATTAAACATAGGAAGCCTCCTCCAAATCATGCCTCCCTCGCTCCCTCGGGCAGGAAAGTAATTGCTGGAGGGCCGGCCCGGGGCCTCATGCTCAAAGAAGAAAAAAGGAAAAGTTAAGAGTGTCACACAAGCCAAAATAAAAATGTCAGTCCTCGTCCTCATCAGGGAGAATGCTCATCAGCCTGTGGATTCCTAAGGCGGAGGATGGGATCTGTTCATCTGCTACGATCTGGCTTAGGAAATGGTCGTAATCACTGTTATGAAGTGTTTAAGAATCCACAGGGAGATAGGGCATCATCATACCCTGGACACCAAAAAACTATAATCAACCGATGTACCCTGTGCCTGGAACCCTGGCGTCTCGCAGACTGGAAATCACTGTGGCTTGAGGTTCGCCCACAGGACGATACCTTGCTCGGATTTCTGCTTCCCACCTCTCCGCCAGCTGCTGGCTCCTGAGGCTGCTGTTAGGGACACGCAGACAAACTGGGGCTGGAACAAGTGGTGAAGGCCAGCAGTAGCTGACACGCGCTCCTGCGCCCAAGGTGCCCAGTCCCTCAGCTGGATGTGCAGGAGCAGCTCTGAGCTTCTGGAAGTGTCAGACACACACACAGGGCGATCAATGCGAGAAGCTCCCACGGAACATGAGATGGGGAGGTGGGTCTTATGCACATGGCAAGGGACTGAGAGATGGAGGCAGAGGAAGGGGAGGGAGAAGGGACAAAAAAGAAGGAAGCGGTGTCAGCCGCAGGTACCAGCTCCCTGCGGGAATGTGATTTTTCTGTGCTGCAACATTTTTTTAAATGATAGAAAACTTCTAAATTATAACACAGTCAGTGAAAGCATCACTTGAATGGCACAGAATCATTCTCGTCAGGCTGCTCTTCAGACACCTAAGCAAAACCACCTCAGATTCCACAAAAAGCACTCAGCGGGACGGCCTCATGCTTTGCCGGTGGCTGGTGTGGGTCTAGTTCTGGTCCAGGGCGGGGACAGGGCGGAGCATGGGCTGGGGGTGCGTGAAGGGCCTGGACACCCGGTGTGCGTGACGTAGGGCCAAGAGCCTCTGTCCAGAACCAGAGCTGAGACCCTCCACTCTGCTCCGCTCCCGGGGCTTCCCCGAGGCCCACACAGGAAGGACGGAGCCGCCCACAGCTGCCACTGTCCTCAGGGATCGGCACAGAAAGACCTTCGACAGAGATGCCCAAGAAAGAAAGAGAGATGCCCAGAAAACCAGCTGCTGCCTCCTGGAGGCCTTCGAGTGCCGAGCAGGGCCTCAATGCTCACAGCGCTTGCTGTCAGCAGCCACCAGTGTGGCCGGACTTGGCCCTCCCTCCCCAGAGCCAGGCCGCACGGAGAGCCCCGCGCTCACTGTGAGCCCTGTGCCGTGCCTCTACTTACCCTTCTGCCGAGGATCTGGTTGATGGCCGCACTCTCCTTCAGCGTGCACTCGGCCACCACGTTGGCCCGCATCTCTTTCATGTACAACATGAATGCGTTCAGAGGCTTCTTAATGTGAGGCCTTTTGGGCTCCTGCTCCTTTCTCTGCTCATGCTGAGGCTTCCTAAAAGGTGGATGGGCAATGGGTGGAGGGTGAGGGCCCGGCAGGAGGAAGAGAGGCGGGTGTCTGGTTTACAGGGTGAGCCTGGCTCGCCTGCAGCCCCCAGGACGCCACCAACCCCCAAGGTCAGCTCCTGGCCTAGGGGATGGGAAGGCACAGGGCTCCTATGCACCCTACAACACCCTAGGGAGAGGACCCACTGCTGTGAGAAGTGCATCCTAGCTCTCCAGGCACCGAACAACCAAATGGGCTTGGGGAGGAGGTCCCGTCACCGCTTCCCAATGTCTGGGGCTGAAGGGCCCAGGGCCTTGCTGAGAAGCTACTGAGACTGCTGAGTCTTCCCCCCAACCACACGCACATGCACTTGCCACACAAGTGTGCACACACACACCTGCCACCTGTGCACACATCAGCGGAGGCCTTGTGGACAGGCACACGCTGCCACCACCACCCTGTCCCCTGCAAAGACCCCAGATGCCGAGCCCCGGTTCCTGCTTCAGGGTCCCCAGGCTTCACTTGCGCCCCAACCCTGAAATCCGGGTTGCAGGAGCCACTGCAAACCCAGGTCACTGCACTTCCAGGAGGGCAGGCAGCAAACCTGCTCCACGCCCTGCCCAGGGGCTCTCAGGTTCCCACTTTCTGAGCCAGATTCAAGCCCTGAAGAGGCTCCCTCCGAGAGGCCCCGAACCTCAGGGGGATGCAGCCTCGGGGCAGAGCAGCAGGGTCCCCAGCAGCGGGCCGGGAGGAAGGGGTGCTACTCACGTGTGCAGCAGGTCGCTGTCACTGTGGGGGTGCTCCTGTTTGACCTGAGGTGTGACAATGGCCGGGTGCGGGATGCCGGTCGTGTGGGGACCGGGCGGGCCAGGAATCATGTGATGGGAGAACCTGCGAGGAGCAAGGAGATCCTTGTGCACGGCTGGAGCCGCTACGGGTGAGCGCACGGCCTCACGCACCCTCACTTAACTGCAGCGCAGTGGCCGGGGCGGGGGTGGGTTTGGGTTTTTTTCTGTATTTAGGTGAAAAAATAGAATTATTCTCCACATGTTTTCTTTTTCAAAGTAAGAGTAGAACTTGACATTTCTCCTGGGAGGGGAGGCGGTCACAGGATGGGAGAAAAAAAGTGAATCATTTTTCTTGCAAAGCAGTTTTCAGGTAAGAGAACTTACTGGAAACACGGCACTTTATTAGATTTTGTTTGTCAAGTGGTTTCTAAGTGTAAGCTAAAGTCTCATTTAAAAACCTCCACAATGTTCCTAAACCACTGCACGAAGCCTCCGCACACGGTTGGCCTCTGCCTTCGTACCAGACGTCAGCGTCTGCATTCGCATCATTAATAACAGGGTGATGGGAAAAAGGACAGAAGCTTGTCCATCAGTTCCCCAATTGATCAGGCTTCCCCCATCAGCTTCCAAGAAGGTCCTACGGACACATAGTAACGTCCAAGAGTTCTACAGTTCGGGACACCTGATACCAGAGCTAAGGGAGAGACTTAACTGAAGGGAGGTACACAATTCCGCATTGAGGTAAAGACTACACCTGCTAAAGACTTTCTTCACCTGATGATGCTTGTACAGCATTAAAAAAAAACATAAAATACCTGCAACCAGCTAACACAAAGGAGGAAAACTGCCATGCAGGAAAAATTAACACCATACTCCCCACGACAGGCCTGGAGCGATGAGGCTATGCATTAGAGATTCTTGCTTTCCAAACTGTTTTAAAGTAAACATTAAATTCCACAAGAACGACAGCCTCGGGTCTCTCATCATAGCCTGTGTCATTAATTCCTTCTCGGATATGTAACATTCCAGAAACAGCCTTCCGTACACGGTAAGGAGGCGTGGTAAAAGTACAAATATCTGGCCAAATAATGATGCACTATTTTAAATAATACAGGACACGGACAAATCCTGTCATTCGACAGTTCTGACAGCATCAAAAAGTGTCAAAGTGCACTTCAGGGGCAAGATACTGACTCTGTCCCCCACCCAGCCAGCGAGGTTCACTGAACAAATTATGTAGACACGTGTGTCACATGCACATGTGCATTTTTTCTTTCTTTTAAAGCTGAAGTTCACCCAAGAAGCAGCAAGCTTCACACCCACACAAAAATGACAGCGCTGCAGCCCCCCGAGTCCCCACTGCGCTGAGCCCCCTCAGGGGACACCCACTGCCCAGGAAACCCCGTAGCACACAGCTTAGGGCTAGATGAGGGCGCACTAGCAGGTGGCGCCAGCCCCTCCCGTAGCGAAGCATCACAAGGCACAGCCCGAGAGGCGTGGCCTGGCCCCCACTTACAGCGGGGCCACACCCCCCCCCAGCCACGCGCTAGGCCGCATGCCGTAAGCCTGTGACCCTGTCCCCGCGGCCCCAGGCCCTTTGCAAACACTACTGCACCACAGCGATGCAACTCTGCTCAGCAGAAGCAAATCCGAGAAAGCCCAGGCCCAGCTGTGTGCGTCCCAGCCTCTCCCACCCAGCGGCCAGGCCAGCCAGCTTCTCTTCCATGGCCTCTCCGGGCATCTCGGTGACCATAGCTCCCGGGCAGTGACGCCTAGCGGGACAGCCAGCACACAGCACACGCACGTGGCTGGCTGGGGCCGGGGCAAGCGGGCATGGGATGCAAGCGTGAGGGCCGCCCCACCTACCTGGACATGGAGGTGTCGACCGACAGGGAGGGTGGGTAGGGCTGCCTGAAGCCACCCGAGACGGGGTAAACAGGCTGGCCCTGCCTGAGGTCACAGAAGAGAGGAGCCGTCAACCACGAGACCTGTGACCACCCAGCGAGGGGCGGCATTGGCGGGCGTCGAGCACCACCATGTCTCTTCCGACGGGGACCTCCCTCCCTCCACCAGGGAAACAAAAAGCCCAGCCACACTAGTCCTAGCCCTTCCCTCCCCACCCCACCCCTGCTCTGAAGAAAGTAGGCACTTCACAAATGCTTATTGAAGCTGGGTGGCCCATGCCTATAATCCCAGCACTCGCAAGGCTGAGGCAGGAGGATCACCGAGTTCAAGGCCAGCCTGAACTACCTAGCGAGGCTCTGTCTCAAAAAACAAATCAAAAGCGCACTGAATATAACTTGGCCCAAGAATAGTGAAATACTCCCTTCTGCTTAGTGAATTGAGAATCTTTAAGAATGTCAGAAAAGGGAAGAAAGGAGGATATAAGATTTTATATTATATAAAAATGAATAAACATTTCAGAAACACTGCACCTTTATCCCCTTCTATCCACGTGTTAGAGTCAAGAAATAAAAGATCACGGGCCAGGGATTTAGCTCAGTGGTTTTGCTGCCTGCCTCGCAAGCGCAAGGACCCGAGTTCGATCCCGGGTACAAAAAAAAAAAAAAAGACATAAAAGATCAGTTCAATGCAGTTATTTCTTTCCACCCCAAGAAATTCCTCATCCCCTCTATTCCTTCTGCTTCTCACATTTCTCATTTATGCAGTCTGCATATCCAGCCACCTGCCAGGGACCTTGGCGGGCACTGCCCCTATGTGGTGAGGGTCAGACAGAAGCACTGGCTGAGTCTGAAAGTGCCCACAGGGTCGCCTGACCCAGCAAGACACCACCTGAGGTTAGCAAAGAATGGGAGGGAGTGTGACCCAAAGTAGTGTGAGCACGGGGGAGCGTGTGGAGCCCCGGTGGCCCTCACTTGCAGAAAGACAGACACGTCGGTGTGTCCAGGCAGGGCCAGGGCCACCTTATGGGGACAGGTCTGGGAGCAACTGGGGAGAGAGATGCTGCTGCAGGTGCAGCGGTTTCCATGGGGAGAAGGGAGGAGGGAGGACCGGCAGCCGCAGGTGCCAGCCGTGCCTTCTCCCCACCGGAGGGGCGCAGTAAGGATGTGTTTAAGAAAAAACAACCCTACAAAGTAAAGAACAGTATTTGGATTCTGAACAAAACAAAGGCCCCTGACTCGTTTGCTTCTCTGAACTGAAATCGGATGATTCTTTATTAACATCGAAAAGATGCTTTCATGTCACCGCACCTCTCTCAGGCTGGGTGTCCTGTGCTCTTTCATCCACTCAGAAGCAAAAGTAGCTATGCAATGTGTCCAAGTCCATGTTTCAAACATGTAAGTTGTTAATAAAAAGAAAAACCTGGAAAAAGCAAGCAACCCTGAGCGCTAACTCTGAGTAGACATATCGAGTGCCCAAAGCCACAAATCCAATCCGTAAAACCATGAGCTTCAAAGCAAGGGCTACACAGTCATTTTCTACCCATATTAGCAAACGGATTCAGTCCATTTCACAGTCTGTTTTTTAATCTTTCAAATTGAAATGAAAGAAAGTTATCGCCCCGCTTGTTGCTGTGAAATGCCCTCCACTCCGCAAGTGTGAACGCCCACGAAGCTAATTCCCAGGAGTGGATGCGGAACAAACGTGTTCCAGCCCTGGCGGGGTGCGGGGAGGACCTTACCAGCCGAGAGGAGGGGTGATCTGTCCCACGCCGCCTGGAGACAGGGGGTAGAAGGTGGGGATGTCAGGGGCCGGAGGGTGTCTGGGCATGCCTGCGGAAGAGCAGAGAGGCAGCATCTGTGTCGTGGCACACGCGAGCAGAGAAGCAAGCGAATGCTCTATGCTGTGGACACGCGTGGCCCACACGCGCCCACAGGCTCCTGGGCACACAAGCCAGGCTGGGAGTTTTTCTGAAGACATCAACATCTGGAAAATCAGGGTCTTCAGCAGCTCCTGCAGGAATAAGTCTGAGGCCAGGAAAAGTCACCCAGACTCTGAGGATCCCTTCTGCCCTCATTCTTTTACTTGGGTGAAGAAAACAGCAGACCATTGTTTCAGGTGGGATGGAAACCACCCGCCCTTCCTGGTGCCCAAGGATTAGGTAGTTCACCGCCTTCCTATCTTCGCTGGTTGCCTCTTGGGCGCACAGATTTGGGAAATTCGATACCTTGGGGGATCAGGGATTAATTAGGCATCATCGGCAGCCCCGCCATGGTCACGCTTGATACGATTCATCTGGTCTCTGCCACCTTGGCTCCCACTAAGCCTTCACATGGGGCGTCCTCCCGGGTCCAAGGCCACGCTGCCCGGGATTAGCAACAAGGGCGAGGAGACTACGCACGCTCCCCAGGCCACTGCCCCCAGCTGCGCACACCACCTAGATTCATCCCAATCCTCACCCCCAACGACGGCTCTCGTGGACAGCTGACCTTAGGTGCAAAAACCAACCAAGCCCCCTAACCAAAACAGAACAACAAGGCAATTAAATCCAAAATGTAAAAATTCAGACTTGACGTTTTGGGGCGAAAATGATTCTGAAAAGAGCCACACGCGTCACTTCTCACTGCTAATCATGGCCTTGAAAGGCCGCTGCCAAATCCACACGCCTCACATCCAGGTGGAACAGCACGGATCCTGGCCAAGAGGTGGAAAGAGGGGTGCGTGCGGAGAATTAGGGGTGCTCTGTGATTACCTAAAACGCCTAAAAATCCTGAAGGCCTTGACCATATGGGAATGACTTAAGCAAATGCTGCCTTCAAAGCAGATGCTAATTTGACTTTGAAGTTTGAACAGAAGACTTCTCAGTTCTTCCAGGAAGTAGGAGGAAGAAGAAAGGCCCTAATCTCTTTCCACATTTTGCTGTTTTTAAAACAATTGTCTCAGATCTCCTTTTTAAACATATTTTTTCTTTTGCTAGAAATACTGATTCTTTTGATTCCAGTAGATCCCAGGTTCTGTACTCTGGGATTTTTTTCTTGGGCCTGGGAAAGTTCCAGGGGCCTGAGGTGTTGATTGTTCAAGTCTCGACTCAGGAGGAAGGGTTTTTGTTTTGCTTTTTCTTTTTTAACTTGCTGCCTCGCTTGCCCTGAGATCCAGAGATGTCCAAATCTCAGGTTCTGCTGAAGCAAAAACAGAAAACAATACAACCAGCCCAGCCCAGTGAGGCATTAGACACTTAGTGGACGTTTTTATTATATGAACCTGAAAATCATGGCTGGGAGTCAGAGACATGCTGAGTGACCTACTAAACCCCTGTATCTCACAGATGCGCAAAGCAAGGTCTAGGGGTGTAAGCAGGCCCTCTCTGGGTACATGTAAATACCTTTTGTTCTGGGACACAGGGAGCTGACCACGTGCTGCTGTCCACGCTCCCCTATGTTGTACAACGCCATGCCGGGCCGCGAGTCCACAGGAGACAGCTGTGAACCGGTTGGATTTGGTATTTGTGCTCGGAGGAGGATGGAGGGAAGCGGTGTTTACACCACGCCTGCTGTGTGCCAGGTCGAGGTGGGGATTCAGGTCGACTGCATCGCATCTGCTGAAATCCTACTCGCCTTTCCAAGGCCTCTGTTCCTGACAGTTCCTCTCACTTACACAGCACTGGGCAATCGATTTCTCCTTGGAGTCTTCACCCTCTTATCTGTGTTTTTAATGTGGCACTTCGGTGTTCGGTACTGCATTCCATAAGTACATGTGCAGATGACTTCCTTTATGCACACCCTGCTGGAGCGAAAAGACTGCCCGGTACCAACCGGGTATCAATCAGGCCTGTGCGCAGGAGGCTCTCTGTAAATATTTCTAAATGATTTAGCAAACAAGTGAAATAGAAAGTGTTAAAACAGACCTAGTCCCTAGGCTGGGCCAATAGAGTCGACCATTTTGCACCTAAATGTGAGTGCTTAGTTTGCTGTATGAGCAGAAAATGAAACTGTCTTCTGAACAGCTCATGCGTCTTTGATTTCCTGTTTCCTAAGAAGCGTGTGCCTCTATGCCCACTGCGGTGACACTGCGCATCGCCTGTTAAACTAGTGTTACTGAGCAGTTATTACATTCAGCACAGTGCTGGCGGTTTTAAAACTCTCATAAGTCAGTCTGTGAGGGTCAGTAAAATAATTCTGGAGTCAGACTGAAGTTGCCATTCATCAGCTACATATCTTTGAGAAAGTTCTTTAATTAACTGTTAGTGTTTTATAACATCTGAATAACAGGATGTCATGAGTGTATGGAATGCAGAAAGTGCCTGGCACAAAGTATAAGTGTTTGTTTTTATTTATAGGGATAAAATAGATAGGACAAAGATACAACCAGTATTTTGTAAAAGCTCTTTCCTTTTAATAATTGTACCAGACTGACAACGAGCAGGAAAAGTGTTGTTGGCATTAACTTCCTTTCTCTTTCCTACACGCATGGGGTGCGTGTCTCTGTGTGTGTGTGTGTGTGTGTGTGTGTGTGTGTAACTAACACAGCGACTGCTAAGGAATCAGCCTGAGGTTGTTCTGTTTTTCTACAAATGACAGTGGGTCTCCAGGCCTATTCTATGAGAATGTGTCTACCGACTGGCTCTGAGAAGGCACAGCAGGCCCGTGCTTGCCTTTCCCAGCAAAGCTGACCAGGCTGCCAGGGCCACGGGCCAGGGCCGGCGTCTCAGCCCCACCTCGCTCTGAATGCTGGGTACTCGGGTGCAAGGCCGGCCACAGAAACAAAGCAAAGCAAGAGACCCAGTGAGCTTAGTTTCCTGGCCTTGAAAGTCTGCAGGGGAGTTACGTAAACTCAGTATCACGTCAGAGTTTACAATATCCCAGAGACCCTGGACGATGAAGGACAAGGGGTGATCAAAAATACAGTGGATGCTTAAATTTTAAAAATTATAGTAAAAAACGCATTATGACACATCTCCCTTACAGTACTTCCCCTCACTTCAACTTCTTCATTTTTTTTTTGGTACCGAGGATCAAACTCAGGTCCTTGCGCTTGCGAAGCAGGTGGTGGAACCACTGAGCTAAATCCCCGGCCCTCTCCTCACTTCAAACACACTCGTCCCATCATTCTTGCCACTTTTGGAAGCAGATTTTCTTCCTCTGTGTCTTTGCAAAGTAGAATCAAAAGTATGGTGACTGCTGCTTCCGAGCGCCATCCGACAGAAAGGCAGCTCCTGAAAACATGGCGTCGTGTCCTCAGTCACCGGATCTGGCACGTGTGACTTCCAGCTCCTCCCCAGAGTCAGAATGGCCATGAAAGGGACACGTTTTTAGTCATTTCAGGACACGAGGAGGCCAGGTCAGTGCAGCTAAAGACCCTCAGGAAAGAGGACTCCAGAGCTGATGCAGGAAGCAGCCAGGACCGTGGGATGAGTGCATTTGAAGCGAGGGCTGGGTATTCTGAAGGGGATTCATGCAGTGTCTTTTACTGTAATATAATTTGTTTGTGTGAACACACATTATGTTTTTTTCCCCTCACACCTCATACATAAATCTCAGGACAGATCTGTAATTTAAAACAGGATCTTTATATTAAAACAAGCACAAATAGTGTATGGAAGACCAAAATCCCAAAAATTTGTGAACAAAAGAGACAGCAAACAGACTTCTGGTCATCCCTCTAGGGCCTCCCCCGTAGCTCTGCAGTTTTTGTTTTTCGAGTTTTTTTCAGTTCGAGAAGCAATGGTGTAAATTATAATTCGGCAAAAGAAGGTCGGAAGGCAGTAGGGATGAAAGCAGGAAACATAAACGTGATCGGTAATCAGTTATGCGCTTGTCTTTTTTTTTTTTTGGTACTGGGTCCTTGCGCTTTTGAGACAGGCGTTGTAACCACTGAGTTAAACCCCTGGCCCCTCTTGTCTCTTTTTAAAAGGGAACTAAGCCTAGAATTCTCAAGAGGAAAGCTACTGAACCAGGAATAAGCTGTTTCGAAGTGCTTCCAATAAGGCCCAGGACACGGCAGACACTACTTGTTAAACAAATAAAGACCTAACCACTGTCAGGGTCTTTTGCTCCACCGTTGTACCTTCTGTCACATCTTTCTCATCTCAGACACCTAAACTCCCAGTGACCACGATCAGGCTGTACATCTTTCCTTCCCAACTCAGCCCTCTTCGTCAGACTTAGACCTGAATCCCCTTCTCTCCACGTATCCGGGGACCTGTCCTTTCTGTGTTTCCTGTCAAACCTGGAATCATCTGCCAGTGACTCTTGCCTTCACAGTGGAAAGGTCCCTGGGGTCTACTCCAGTGCAAGAGCAGCACTAAGTCCGAAGGTTGTGGTGGGGCTCAAGGTGTTTGGTGCTTAACCTAGGAGTGGGGCCGCCCTCTGAATACTGTTTGTTTCTAATTTGAGACAGGATAGGGTCTCTTTGTGTAGGTCAGGCTGGCCTGAGCTCACCGCGATCCTCCTGCCTCAGCCTCTGGAGTGTGGGTTACAAAGTTGGGCCGCAAGGCCTGGCTGAACACCACTTGTCTTTGCACATTCGTTAACCCTGCTGTGCATTATAAGCCAGGCTGGACAGAAGGGTGGAATGCAGGCAGTGACAAACTCTACTGCTTTACATTCTGCTTCTGCAAGATCTTACGAGGCCTTTTATCTTGAACTCTGAACACCCTGCTGAAGTCTGGTCACCCTGGGGACGCGGGGCAGAGGTCCAGACAGCCAGAGCACTTCCTCCTTCCACCAGCCCGTGCCCAGGCTCAGAAGGAAAACCCAGACACCTGGCATTTTTCAGGCCAGACCTTTTGTACTGTGCTTTCTTCCACAAAGGAAGTGGAAGTGGAGGCTGGAGTTCATGTAAAGGAGTCAAATAGAATCTGTCCTGCTTTGACTTCAACAGGGATAGTTTTGTGCTTAAGTATTTACAGTGCTGCTGCTAACTAACAAAAGAGGATAAAATACAGTGGGGATATAACTGAATAACCGCAAGAGCTGCAAAGGGCTCAAAGGTAACATCTGAAGTTACAATCTCTGATTCTGCCCCTTTCCTGCTGTTTAAAACATCATTACCTTTGAAAGCTTTGCACACTCGTCTGCCTTAGCCAAAGTTCTAAGAATACTGTGGTGGGGTGACTAATGGTCAACTTGTAACGCCCAGCTGAACTGAATCAGCATGGTCTGGGTGCGGAGGATCCACCTGAAGATTGTTAGCAATAGCCATAAAAGAGAACTAGAGGGGAAGATCTTGGCTGTTGATTTTCTAGGAGAAGCTTGCTGTGGACGGTTTTCCTGATGCGAACTGGGCTGTTCTCATCCGAGAAGGAGCTCAGGCCTCACTGTCGCTGGGAATGGCTGCTGTTCTCGTCGGGGAAGCTCTGATCTTCACCCTAAACATCACTTCCTGGCTCCAGTGTGGATCCCTCAGCTTGGTGGCACAAATCCTTCATCTCACCAGTGTAGATTTTCTGGCTTCCTCCACTGCCCTTTGGGCCTTCCAGGTACAGATCCTCCATGCGGACAAGCATAAGATATTGCTGTGGGCTCCAGGCCACTAGCTGGACTCGTGGAGGACGTTACCCTAGACTCGAACCCTTTAGCTGGACTTCTGTGGGACATCGCTGGGACCAGGCCCTCGGCTGGATCCTTTGGGCCCCTGGTGTGTGGTTAATCTCTCTCACACTCCTTTGCATTTGACTCTTTGGGTAATTATCATAAAATAATCTTATAAACTATATGTCCTATAGTAAATGTATTCCCTTGCCCAATCCCCCGATTACAATAAATACTGAGTGGAAAATTCTGGAAATGAACAGTTTTATAAGTGATGAACTGGGCCTGTTCTGATGAATCCTCTGCTGTCCCATTCTGCCCAGAGATGTAAATCACCTTTTGTGCAGGGTGTCCGCACTGCCTGCCCCCGAGCACTGACTAGCCTTCTGGGTCCACTGATCTCACCAGGGCCTTATGGCGCCTGTGTTAAAGCAATCCTTATTTTACTTGAAAACGGCCCTGAAGGCAAGAGGAGTTACATTGGGCAATCCAGATATGTGGAAGCAAAGTCACAAAATACTTTCTCCAAGTGAAAAGGTGAAAATTCAGGCTTAATAAGGGAAGAAAAAAACCACGGTAACGCTACTAAGATCCACAGTAAGAAAAAAATCATTTGTGAAATTCTAAAGAAGGAAAAAACTCGTGCTAGTTCTGCAGGCCCACCACAAACTGCGGAGCTATGGCCACAGCTCGGGGAAGCGCTTGGTCAGGGTGGAGATATGCTACAGGGGCGGCCAGCACCAGCTGGGGCCTGGGCCAGGGCCAGGTCCCCAGGCCGGCGCTCCATCCTCCTCCGGAATGCACTGCAGGCAGCACTGTGGAGCATAGATTTTCAGAGCTGCCACTCGGAAAATGACCCCACTGTGCTTTCCTTTACTTTCAAACCCTAAGAGGAAGCAGCAACAAACTTGCCTGGGTGCAAAGCACCACCAGGCAGGGGGGCCCTCCTCCCTTGCACGACCGCCCTTGCCCTTCGGTCAGGCTGTGAGAAGCAGAGGCACTCGGAGGGACACGACTGGGCCACACTCACCTTGCTTGGAGTTGACATCGGACCGGATGTGTGATGGGTGCGACCCGGGAGAGAAGTGCTCGTCGCTGTAGGTGATGAGGGGCGTGAGGGGGTGCACAGCGTGCGAAGGCTGCACCACGGGCACTTTGTTGGACTGCAGAGAAAGCACAAGGTCCACGGTTAGTGGGTGCCTGGCTCTGTCTCCTCCTGCCCAGGGTCACCCAAGGGCAGCGACCAGTCATCAGCATAGGCCAGGCCCAGAGCCGCTCCAGACTGCAGGACTGAGCTGTCCCACGGAGGACCGTGCTGTCCCAGTCCCCCGGGTTCCCCCTAAGGGACCGGTTACTTCCCCCAGGGCCTGCGAGACTTAGGTCGGTCACCTGGGTCCACGACCGACTCTCCACGCATAGGTGTGCTCGTTTCCTTAACCTGGAGTCTGAAACTACAGGACAGCAACATTTTCTAAACATCTTTGGATTTCATCAACTTGGAATCTGCGATGCTTCTGACTGCAGACAAAACTGAAGTCCACCAAAGCACAAGGCACATCGGCAGCCGTGACTCAGGTTAACCCAACGGGGAGATCATTTTAAAGAAACTAAACTATCTAATAAGATATTGCATGATTGAAAAATGCTAAGAGAGCAGATGTTAAACATTCTCACCACAAAAATAACTGTCATTCAGGCAGATTCAACTATTCCACAATGTACACATACTGCCAAAAATCACATTACACATGAGAAATACAATTTTATCTGTTTCTTTAAAAACAATAAAAAAGAAAAAGGAATTCCGCCCTTCTCTCAAAGAAAGGAAATTGAACACACTTATGTACAGGTAGAGGATGGTTTTGAAGTTAAACCCAACTAATTACAGCAGCCTCTGGAAGGGCTCATCTGGAAGCGCTTCAGTGATGAGTAGGTGTGGATCAGGAGGAACAGAATATAGGGATCCACTGGCTGGGGTGCGCCTTCCCCACACTGTAGAGAGACTTGACCAGACTGGGCAGCACACTGTCACACACAGCTAGGTGCAAATCAGTTTCTCCAGTAGATACTCATAGTACTTTTTTTTTTTTTTTAATAGAACAGTGCTGGGGCTGGGGACTTAGCTCAGTGGTTCCGCTGTCTGCCTCACAAGCACAAGGACCCGAGTTCGATCGCTGGTACCAACCCCCCCCGCCAAAAAAAAACAGTGCCTGAGACATTACACAACTCAAATCGGTTAAAACATAGGCTGTGTTGGCTATGGTAGCTACACCTGTGGTGCACACTAATTTTGAATTTTATATATATAGAATTTTACAGAATTCAT
>NW_004624830.1:1350451-1389066 GCF_000247695.1 Heterocephalus glaber | reverse complement strand
TTTACAAATGACATGTTAAAGTATGCGGCTCCAGGGGAAGGCCTACCCTCAGGAAAGCTAGGAGCAATGGTCCTAGTATACTTCCCTCTCCACACCCCATGACTACACTCTCCATCCAGAAACAACTTGGGGGAAATCCCCTTTTCTGGACAGTGATGTAATTCCCATTCTATATGTTCTCTACTTTGTAATCATCAGCTCCTCTCTAATGCCAAACTTGCACAACTCAGAGCCCTTGGCACTTACGAAATTGAGTACCATTATAAAAACCATATGATTTTGCTCCACACACCTCAGCACGTCCATGCATATAAATGTGTAAAATGTTTTTTAAAAATCTTTTAATGGGGCCGGGGATTTAGCTCAGTGCTTTTGCCGCCTGCTGCTCAAGAGCAAGGACCAGAGTTCAATCCTTGGTACCAAAAAAAAAAAAAAAATCTTTTAATGCTTCTCCAGTGTGAATGATGCAGTTTTCCAAATACACAGAGCAAGGAATGCAAATGCTACAGGAAATGGGGCAGGTAGGGGCGGGGGACAGGAGGGTATTATTATAAATTCTTTTTAAATGGAGTAGAAGCACAATACCGAAATGCTAAGATGAATGTCTCGACTATATTTAGAAGGACTACTCTGACTTTTGAAAGTCTAAGAGAAGCATACTTGCCAAATAATCTACAAAGATATTTTCTCAGGGTGGTCATAGGTGAGTGCTGCAGAAATCTGGAAATGCGGACAGCAGTCCCCCTCCCCGTGGCTTTCTGGTTTCCAGAGCACCACCTCAGGAACCTGCAGCCACAGACGGCATCTTAATGCCTGACCTCTCCCTCCGGTCATGCAGCTCAGAAGCCAATGCTGGGAATTCGTGCTAAATTATGCTATCCTTCCTCTCTTAATTTTACGGTTTTCAACACAGATTTGCTTTCCTGTGGGAAGGAGATAAGAAGCTGAGGATTTTAATTTAAGCTCTGGCCTTGTCTTACTTTGCAAGATGGGTAGTGAAAGCAGTATGAGTAGGCGTGTCAAACCCAACAAGGGTTACGTCCATTTTGGTGGCCGAGTAATAAGAAGTCTCAGTAATGTGTGAGCGGAATTCTAAGGGCCCCAGTTTCGCCTCCTGCCGACAGTCTCCAGCACGTGTGTGCACCGAACAAAGCGGATTCCACCCTCACTGCAGACACCTGACGCGGAGCCGTGACAGTGACACGTCCGGGGCCTGATGGCGGCGTCCGGGCCCAGAGCCACGGGCGAGACTCGCGCACAGCGTGAGCTCTCGCACCGACAGTGTGGCCGTCCTGAATGCCACTCTCCTCATCTCCAAATGGCGAGGTGCTGTATCTTCCGGAGGGGAATAGGTGGCGGGAGGAAGGATCGAGCCCCGCCTCGGTCTCCGGACAAAGGTGTGGGCTGCGCTGTGACCGCCAGCTACAGGCGCACACGTGTGCTTAGGAAGCACCGAGACGTCCCCAGGGGACGGGCCCTGTTCGCTGGCCGCTCACTTCCCAGGGGTCCAGAAGCTGGGGCCGACAGCACCCGTTGGGTAACAGGGTCGATCAGCATGTTTTAAAAATAAAAACAAGCAAAATCTGAAAAGCAAGCATCAGGTATTGTGAAGAAAGTGAAGCAGCCATGGGGGGACGGTGTAGATCTACCCTACGCCTGCAGACAGTGGTGAAGCTGCACGAAGCCCCAAGCCCGGGAGGCCGGCTGCTTTCTGAGGGACGCTGAGAAGCAGAGGCCACTGGAGAGCGGGAGGGGACGCCGGGGCCCTGGAGCAGGGTGACCCTGCTCCGTGTGCACCCTGGGGTCGCGGGGACGCTGGTGACCCCCCCGAGGCTCGGACTCACTGCACTCAGGGAGGAGCACGTCAGCCTCACGCACCCTCTGCGCCGGGTGCCCAACGCCCAGAAGCCCACTTCCTGCGACCCAGGCCTCCTGCTCCCTGCTCGGGAAGGAAGTGGGAGGCGCCGTCTCCATCCTCCTGACGCCCGCCGGGCAGCACGTCACCCTCTCCTTCCAGGTGGGGGACAGGCCAGGCCGGAGACACGGAGGCGAGGCCTGGCTTCCCAGGCCTGGACTCGGAGCTGCCCACTGTGACGTCTGCGAGACTCTGTGTGGTCTGTCCCGACACAGGGACCAGAGTGGACAAAGAGGGACTCAGCACGGTGTCAGAGCTTTGGAGACACAAAGGCCGCCTTTTGCCAGGACCAGGCCATTCCGGAAGCTGCCTGGCGGCTGCCCAGCCACACCCAACAGGTGACAGCCTCTCTGGCACCCACACCGCCTGTGGACACCACGAGGGGCCACTTAGGGGCCCGAGAGCCACCCAGAGCAGTGTGCCCAGAAGTGACCCGCTCCCCACTGGCAGGAGCCCATGGTGCACGAAAGGCAGGCCTCGGGAGTCTCCTGGTGGGAGGGGCCCAGGAGCGCGAACCCCAGTCCCACCTTCCCCCAGCCAGAGCGGGGGCTGCCCACGGAGGGAAAGGCCCCGGGGACTCAAAAGCACCACCAGCGGGCTAGGTGAGGAGAGAGCCCATCTCGCCACGGGCCTTCTGGTGCACTGGATTTTTTTTACAGAACCTGAAGAGAGCTGGCAGTCATGAAATAAAGCCACACCCGGCTGGATGAGTCCTCCGAAAGGCTGGCTGACTCTCCCCCAGCATGTGACACCAGGAACCAAAGCCCGTCCTGGCTGCCCCGGCGGTCAGTGGAAGACACCAGAGACTGCACTGCTTCCTGTCCAGGCTCCTGAGTGGGCCCGAGGCTGGGCTCCAATCCCAGGTGCTCAGAGTGCTTCCGGGGAACCCAGTGAATTTCCCCAACTCTCCATCCTCATCTGTAAAATGGGAGGGTACTGGCTCTCAGGATAACGAGCAAGGCAAGCAGAACATCCAACTCTGTCCAAGCCATAATGTATGTTCCATAAATACCAGCAGAGTAGATTAAGAAGAGAACATGTATGCAGAAGGTGAAATATAGCATGGCTTTTCTTTTTTTTTTTGGTACCGGAGATCGAACTCGGGTCCTTGCGCTTGCGCAGCAGGCGGTGAAACCACGGAGCTAAATCCCCGGCCGTAGCATGGCTTCTCTTATATGAGCAACCCAAAGTATAAATAATGTAAAGAGCACAATGAAAGGTTTGTCACAGAGAACAGAGGTAGATCTTCTTCAGACGGAAGAGGGGGAACGCAAGGGGAAGTAAAAAGCTGGCGTGTGTGCGTGCCAACCTCTCCGAGTGCTGCATCTCCAGGGGTCACTTTTAGGACTAGGTTTCCTCTGCATTTATTCTTTTTTTTGGTACCGGGGATCAAACTCGGGACCTTGCCCTCGCGAGGCAGGCGTCAGCACCACTGAGCTACATCCCCGGCCCTTTTCTGCATTTATTCTTGTTTGGTTTTTGAGACAAGGTCTCGAGATGTAGCCCAGGGTGGCTTTGAACTCCCAATGATCCTCCTGCCTCAGCCTCCTGAGTGCTAGGATGACAACTGAGCACCACCCCCCCCCAGCTTGAGGAGAAAGCAGCGGAGGGGGTGGGAGAAGCTGTGGAGATGAGTTCAGGGTGCGAGCCCAGCGGTGTCGGTTAAGACAAAGATAAGGCACTTAGCCTCTCCAACTTCTTCTTCTCCTTCACATGAAGCTGCCATGAACTAATCCCCTGCTGGTGATAAAGTGCCGCTGCAAACGCTGTTTCAGTTCCTCTTCTTCATTCCGCCATGTCTGCAGTACACACCACACTCCTCTCGGGAAGGTGGTGCGTGCACTGACACATCTTCCTTCCTTTTATTTTTTATTTATTTTTAAAATTTTTTGGTACTAGGGATCGAACTCGGGTCCTGGCACTTGGGAGGCGGGCAGCGGAACCACTGAGCTAAATCCCCGGCCCTCCTCATTCCGTTTATAACCTTCCTCTCCCCTCCCTCCCTCCCTCCATCTCTAGGTCCTTTCCCACTGCAAAAGATCTGGCTCCCTGTTTCCTACTGTCTAGCTTTTATTTTGCTCTTGAATTTATTTATACCTTGGGTTTCCTATATAAGAGAAACCATACAATATTCAAGTGAATGTGTCTGGTTTATTTCACTTAGCACTCTGGTCTCATGGTGCACCCATTTTCCTACAAACGACTCCAATGTACCCTTCTTTATGGCAGAGTAGTACTCCTTCGCTACTGTTCGACAGTAGTTACTCCGGTCACACACAAGTTTCAAGGTCCGGCTAGTTGTGCGTTTCTTTTTGTATCCCCAGCATTGGGCTGTAACTTCAAGCTCCCATGTGCTCACACGCGCCAGGGCTGCAGTCCAGAGAGAATGACCGTGAGTCGGGGTTGGCATCCGCTGGCCATGCCCCCTCCTGCGCCAGGGAAACTGGGGGCTGGTGTGGAAGGGGCACTGTGCAGTGTGACTGGGGCCAGCAATCACTCGGCGTGGGGGTCAAGATAAACTTACTTTGGAGAAAACTTTAGAAGAGCTTTGGTTTCCTCTCCAACACTAGCAAGCAACATGTTAGCTTTTAGACAATCATTTGCATTTTGAGAAGTTTCAAAATAATCATTTTATATTCAGGCAGAACGATTCTGTTAAAGGTTATGCAGAACCTTAAATTAAGCTTCATTTTACCTTAATTATCTGAGCCTGCAGGGCTGACTGGAGTCGTATGACTGCCTTACTGCTTATTAGTCACTAATCTCGCCCCCAGTGTGTTATGAAACAGAGGAGACACAGCAAAGGAAGGTAATTAGAGAAGTGTAGGTGAGCAGAGCAAAACATCTGGACAGGTGGATGATGAGATAACTGGAGGAGGGATTCGCCGAGCGACCGAGGACACTTGGCTCTGTGATCAAACTTCTCTCTCCACTTTCACACAGGGAAACCGAGGCCCAGAAGGTTACGCTCAAGGTCACACAGGGCTGTATGTGGCCAAGCGAGGGTCAGATTTGGACTCACCGTCTCCAAGTGGACGGACTCTCACGTGACCTGCTGGGGATCACTCACTCTGGGAGCCAGGAGGGGCCACTGTGCCCACAAACTGAGGCCTCAGGGAAACCGAGGAAGGCTGGGGAAGCAAAAGCGACCTGTGGCGGGTGAAGCTGTAACAGGCGCTCACTGGCTGGTGTCCCAGCACCTCCGCCACCGCCTTGGCCTCGGGGCTCCCCGCTCCTTCATCACGGGGTCCTCCTGTGAAAGTCAGAGCAAGGATAGAGCAAGCCGGCCTGAGGTTTCCTGTGCTCACAGCAGTCGCAGGTGACAGTAGCAGAGCCCAAGGTGGAAGGAGGGTGGGGTGGGGCCAGGGACAAAACGGCCAGAACTGGGAGCTGGAGGCAACAGGCCCTGCACAAGGCTGGCGAGGCACCCGCTGGGCCCAGTTTACGGTGCAGGGTATGGGGCACCTCGAGGCCCCAGCTCGCTCCTGATCACAGACTGAAAATCAGAAGGGGCTAAGCACAGGTGCTGTGCACAAATACAACCACAGATGCACGGCTGGGCTGGGTGTGCACAGCGAACGGGAACCCAGAGGCCAGGGTCCCGCCCCAGGCCCAGAGAAACAGGGCGACTTATTCACACTAATGGGCGAGTGCAGTGCGGTCGTCAGCGTGGCAAAATCAGAAGGTAACAACCCGGGGAGGGCAGGCGGGAGACGGGAAAGAGCCTCCTGGCTCTGAGTGCGGAGCCCAGAGAGGGCAGCAGGCCGTCCTTCCTGCGACCCAGGGACACGGTCAGCGAGGGCACTGGCAACAGAAAGGGGCAGAGGGCCAGGCATCTGGTGGAAAAGGAAGCTGGCAGGGCCAGAGAGGGGAGCCGGGGCCTTGGGTGGGGACCAAGGTGGGAGAAGCCCCACCGCTGCCCAGGTGGGGAGCAGACGAGCACCACAGTGCCAGGTGCCCAGGTGCTAAAAAATACAGCAAATAAATTATTTTGGGTTCGACTTCTATCGGTAAGGAGGGCTGAGAGCATAAATAATCTCGAGCTAGATTAATCAGGAGACTCAAATCGCTTCCTGCGACTACAAATGCAGCGTTCACCCTGCCCTGCACCCTCCGAGAGTGGCCGGAAGGGGGCTGAGCACACCGATGGTGCTGCGTGTGTAAGAGTCACACGAGACTGCACAGCTTGATGTGCAAAAGAGAACGGGAGGTCTGCCAACATTTTCACACTGCTCACACGGCGAGGTTGCATTTGTAATCAACGGTAGGAAATAAAACTCTTGCCAAAATTGTTCTTATCCATTTGTCTTTACTTTTTGGATGTAGGTATGAGAAAAAAACTTACATTACAAATATGAGCTCGGTGTGGTTCACACCTGTAATCCTAGCACCCAGGAGGCTGAGGCAGGAGGATTGCTGCAAGTTTGGGGCCAGTCTGGGCTACATAGTGAGTTCAAGGCCAGCCTGAACTACCAAGTGAAACCCTGTCTCCTGACAAAAAAAAATTAAAACTAAATAAATAAACATGACTGGGATTTGTTCCTTGAATTTTATTTCTATCAGGCAGGTATGGGATTTCTTCTCCCCCTCACTCAGATTTGACTTAAACAAACAAAAGGTAGGCATCTAAGATTTTTAACAAAAGGAGAATTATGGATACAGAAATTGAAAATCAGATTAGATGTGGTTGTGCATGCCTGTAATACTAGCACTCCAGGAGGCTGAGGCAGGAGAACTGCAAATTCAAGTCCTGCCTGGGCAACTTAGGGAAAAATGAAAATAAATATAAAGGGCTGGGGACATAGCTCAGTGCAAAGGTCCTGGGATAAACCCCTACCTAGTACCACCCTCCTTCCCCCAAAATCAGAAAAGTGTTAAGAACTGGCGACCTAAAATTGGATTTCAGTACCCCATTCTGAGGGAGAAGTCAATAATCTTAAACCAAACACTGCAACAAGTAGTAGAAAACTGTAACAACTCAGTCCACGTTGGGAAAAACCACCAACTGGTATGGATCTTTTAGGTTAGAGCGGCCCTGAGCATGAGCGGCATGTACCAGAGCAGGTATGCGTAACTACACACACGCACGGTGCAGCTGCAACCAGCCCGAGGCCCTGGCTGGCTCCAGCTGGTCTGTGGCACCTTCTCCTCCCCTGCAGCACTGCCTGGGAAGCAGAAGCAAAGCCTACCCGGGGCAAAAGTGACGCAGAAGGCCTCTCAGCACAGAAAATGGGTGTATGGTCAAGGAAAAAGAACCTCTGGTTCTGGATGTAAAAACCAAAACCCCGGAATGAGTGGAAGCCGAGGCTCAGCGCTGCAGGGACAAAGAGATCTCACAAACCGGCTTCTGTCATCTGCTCACCGAGATCCAAGTGCCCCAACAACATGAGCCAGAACTGAAAACCTGCGCTGTGACGGTGTAAAGAAAGAAGCAACAAGGGGCCAGGGATTTAGCTCAGTGGTTTCACCACCTGCCTCGCAAGCGCAAGGTCCTGAGTTTGATCCCCGGTACCAAAAAAGAAAAAAAGAAAGAAGCAACAAAAATGTAAAGACCTTTAAAAAGGCTTTCCAGGGGCTGGGGATTTAGCTCAGTGGTTTCGCCGCCTGCTGTGCAAGCGCAAGGACCTGAGTTCGATCCCCGGTACCAAAAAGAAAATAAATAAAAAGACTTCCCATTCCATTTATATATCATAAAAAAGAGACTTCCTGTGGCCCATGGGAAGCTAGAGGAGCAAAGACACAGCAGCTGCTTTCTGCTCTTGGTGAAAGGCACTGCTATGAACGCACAGAGTGTATTTACTGGGACTGGGGATTCCTTCTGGTGTAGCTTTGTGCTGCCGTCCTCTGAGGGGAAGCTGCCACCCGGGGAGGGCCCGGCCTGCCTGTCTCTGCCCAGGGCCCGCGACCCGACCCTGGCCACGATTTTGGGGTCTCGAGAGCTGTCGTTACCCTGCTGGCAGCCCGAGGTGGCTCACGGAGGGATTACCCACGCCACGGACATCCGCCACATGCGGCCCCTGCGCCCTCACGTTGGCTGGGTGTGAAGCCCGGAATTCTGCCCCCTCCTGGGGAAATGCGCTCTGACTTCAGACGAGCAACAGGGCCACCATCTGGGTCTGCGCCCGAAGCTGCACACTGAGCCTGCGATCCAGACGCCCGGGCCCAGGACAGGCCACCGAGTTAATCCCTGCGACCGCTCCACATCCGGCTCTGAGTCCCCGCACACAAGAAGAGCGGCACCTGCAGGGGCATTCTCGTCCTTTCTTTTTCGCTCCTCAAGGCACAGTGAGTCTCCTCCTCTGTTTATTACTAATTTAGTTATGTTTCCTCTAACGGAATGTATTAACTTGTTTAAACAACTGAATTATTTTTTCTTCATCCGCTTATTACTAAGTATATTTTCTGTGACTCAATGTTTTAACTTATTTAGCTCTACTTCCCTTGATTTTTTAAGACTAGTTCACATTTAAAGCTTTAGAAATATTCAGAAGAAACAGGAAGTTTGGCAGTTCATTAAAAAATTAACCACAGAATTACCAAATGGGTCCAAAATTCTACCCCTAAGACCCAAAAGAAATGAAAGTACATATTCACAAAATGCTTGGACACAAATGTTCATGGCACCATTACTCATAACAGCCAAAAAGTGGAAACAACCCACTGATGAATAGACAAACTGTGGTATATGTAATGGACTATTAGTCACCCATGAAAAGGGCTGGAATGCAACAGAGAACCCTAGATACATTATGTTGGGTGAAATAAATCAGACACAACAGGCCACACGTCGTGGAAGTCCAGCCATGTGAAAATGTGAAAGGTCCAGAATGAGCAAACCCTCAGAGACTGAGTAGAAGAAGGGTCCCCGGGGGCTGAGGGGAGGGAGAAATTGGGACATCTGTGCAGAATCTCTTTCTGGAGCCATGGGAACATTCTGAAATTGCGTGGTGAGTTGCACGACACAGTAAACACACCAAAAACCACTTAATTGTATGCTCTAAATGGGGAATTCTAAGTTCTATGAACTGTATCTGAGTTAAAAATAACTCTAAAGGCAGAAGCAACGAAGGCTGACTGCTCTGCACCTAACGGGAGTCCAGGAGATTTTCTGTCCCAGCAGGGTCCTGGGGACTCGGCAGTGGCAGCTGGGGAACTACATGCAGTGGGGTGGGGCACAGGGGGGCGCTCAGGGCTGGGGGTCACCCACAGTACCACTCGAGGGGCTGCTCCCCAACACACACTCACACATGCACACACACATGTGCACACACGTGTGGCACACACACACTTCCTGGGCCGTCTCAGCCATGCTGCTGAGGCATCCCCAGCCCTCCCTCCCTCTCTGTGGTGACTTCGCAGGGTGTCATCGTCCGTCCCCCCCCATCCCTACCAGGGACAGATGGACTGGGGGTGCAGCTCCTCAGTGACTGCCCCCACCTGGACTCAGACTTGGGGCCCAGCCCTGGCCCCTGGGCAGCTCTGTGTCTCAAGGCCAGTAAGGGACAAACCCAGACAGGCTACGGTGGCATCAACAACCCAGAAACACACGCATTCCCTGCTAGCTTGGTACTACGGCCTGTGCTTTTCCAACATGTAAAATACAGCATTTCCAGAATAGCAACACAGGAAGAATCATTCAGCCGTAAGAACAGTTTAAAGCCCAGGTATTCCCGCTCTGCCACAGGGCTCTGCACTTCACGGTGATTTTCAGGAGCTGAGCGACACTGAAGTCTCTCCTCTCCTCTAGGGTGGCTCTGCCTGGTTTTGAGGATCAGAGCACAGGCTGGGCGCCTCGAGTCCTGAGGGTCACAGATGGCCACAGGAGGGGGGCCACTCCCCATCAGGCACACGGGCTCCAGAGCCTCAGCCTGGGCACGGGGCGGTGAGGGGCCCTGTGGGCAGCGACCCTCGGGGACAGCAAGCTTCGGCCAGCAGCGCTCAGTGCGAGCTGGAGCTAGCCAGAGCAGGAGCAGCCCTGGACGGGGCGGGCAAGGCACCCTGGGGAGGGACACGTGAGCTCACAGCGACAGCGGCGCTCAGGGCGAGTGAGCAGAGGTGAGGACAGACGGCACCGCACAACTACGTGGGCCAGGAGAGCGGGGAGTCGCTGCGTGGACAGCCCGGGGCACGGGCCGGGGGCCACAGCCACGAGTCCAGAGGTTCTCGCGCCCGGCTCGGGGCTGGGGTTGCGGTTTGTGCGACTAATTCAGACGCGACTTGGGTGTGGCTACCGGGCTGCACAGCAGCAGAAGCAATGCAGTGGGTGCAACTTCGAATTCCAGGCCACGCCGGGCTCCAAAACGTTACCTAGCACAGAGGAGTTCCAAAGACCCACGGCAGAAATACACATCATGTTTCCAAAATGCAAGCAAGTGGCTAAAAATATAAGAAAAAGTGATAATAGACAATCATCACAAACAGGGCAGCAAAACTTACACTAGCTAAATCTCAGGAGCAGCCTGGGCGTCCGTCAACACAAGCAAGGATAAAGAAAGCGTGGCACTTACGTGCAATGGAGTACTACTCTGCCATAAAGAAGATAAACTTGAGTCATTTGTAGGAAAATGGATGCACCTTGAGACCACAGTATTAAGTGAAAGAAATCAAGAGACAGAAGCTTAAATATCACATGGTTTCTCTTATATGAGAAATCTAGATTATTAATAAAGAGTAGAATAAAAGATAACAGGAAGTAGGGAGAGAGATTTTTCTCAAATGAGAAGGGAACCAAGAGGCAGAGGGAGGGAGGGAGATGGAAAAGGGATGAGAAAAGGACTGAGATGCGCTGTGCACGTGTGGACTCCACACCAGGCCTGTGAACGTTGTGCACTGCACACGTGTGCTAATGAAATGAATGAGTGCATGAAGAACCCAGTGCCCAAAAAGGGAGCCTCTGTGCTCTTACTGCTTCCTGCCCTCCAGTGCTCAGCTGGCCGACCGGCTGAGGACTGGCTGAGAAGCGCTGAGGACGGCGCAGGAGGAGGCACCCGACAAGGGGGGCCGGCTGGACAGGAGCTGCTGGAGTGGGCCCCATGGGGACAGGCAGCCACTGGCCTGGACCAAAGGCGGCACAGCCTCGAGACGCTGTCGGAGGCTGAGGTCCGGACCTGCGGGCGCCTGTGTCCCAGGCGGCACAGGGGCAGAAAGGAACCTTCACACCGGGCCTCTCCACAGAGGAAAGAGCCAGACATAAACGCACCAGGCACTAACTTGTGGGGCCAAGGTGGTCCGCTCTCTTCAGCTTTGCTATGTTTTGCAAATTTTCTGCCTAGAATGTTATGCGCTGTCCTTCACATCAGAGAATAGGTTTTGTTTTATAAAAGGGGGAAACAGTGCTGCCCGGCTGTCACAGACAGAAGAAGGTGCACACGGTGAGGCGTGGTTCAGGGACCGCCGCGGTCAGGCTCAGCCTCCCCACACTCCCCCGAGCGGGTCCTCGGCTGTCCCGAGACCGTCCAGGGCCCCGGGGGAGGGGCTGTCCCAGGGCTGGCTGAGCCCGGGCCCCTGGTCCAGCTTCAAGCTCACCCGCGGTCTCTCTCAGACACCGTCCCTGACACTGAGAAGGGAAGGACAGGAGGCCGAGGACAAACTACGCCTGCAGGGACGAGGACAGGACGGCTTTCATCATGGGACCAGGAGCTCGGTAAGCACCAGCAGGGCTACTCAGTGCCAGAGCTGGCCGGCCAGGAACGGGTCCCTGGGAAGGGACAGGCGACACTTTAATTCCGGGGCGGGGTGGGGCGCGCAGGGACTCCGTGGGGAGCAGGGTGTGGTTCCTTCAATCCAGCCCTCGACCTCCCCTTGGCCGTGGGCCCACAGGCTTCCAGCTGAGGTCCGTCCCGTGGCTCTCATTTTCCACGTGGACTTGGGCACCTGACGGAGGCGCAGCCGTGACGCCACCACCCGGGTGCCACGGTCCTGTGTTCGCGTCTCCTCCTCCTCTGCGCGGTTTCTCAGCTCTTCGGGTCTCACTCCCCATCACACCTCCCCCAGCACAGACAGCGCCCCTCGGCCCACAGGACCCAGCTGGGCCCTTCCTGTCTCAGCAGCTCCTCCCCTCACGCGCCCACCCTGCCACCCTCTGAACTGCACCCCAGGGACAGCCGGGCAGGGCTCCCCAGACTTGGGCACCTGAATGGAGCCTGAGAGGAGAGGTGGCCAGCAGAGGGTCTGTCAGACCCCGAGGTGGGCAAGCGCCCTTCAGGCACATCTGAGCTGGCGCCCGTGTGGAGGACATTCCCTGATGACACCAGAGGCAGGAAGAGAGATCCCTCTTGGAAGGCCGGCCACAGGAGGCCCGTTTGAGCTTGAGCACTTTCTTGGTGCTTGATTCGTGTCTTTTTTATTTTTTTGGCCTCAAACTCAAGGCAATTCTCCTGCCTCAGCCTCCCAAATGCTGGGATTACAAACATGCACCACCGTGCCTGGCTCTTGACTTATATCCATTTTAATGGTTAAAAATTAGACACTGGCTATTGACTTGCTAGAGGCTGCAATTGTCTAGAAAGGATTGAAAAGCTGCAGAGGGGGCCAGCTGTCTTCCGGGATGGTGAGCTCGACCTCCAGAGCCAGGTGGCCTGGCTCTGGGTGTCACCTGGGCCACTTACAGCCGAGTGGCTCTGGCAAGGGCCCCTCAGTGCCCAGTTTCCACGCCTGGAAGATAAGTCCGGGCTGAGGAGCACGTGTTCACATCCGCAAACCACTTACCATCGTGCCGACACCTGCTAAGTGTGATGCACGTGTGAAAAGTAAAGGTTCTCGAGGGGTAGGGACCGGAGCCGGTGGACGTCGGACGTTACTCCCCCACTCAACCACAGTTTAACCCAGAAAACCAAACCCAGACACTCAGGGCCCCGAACGCGAAGCTGGTCCTGAGGTTCCCAGCCTTGGGGTCCTGCTGCCTCCCATCCCTGCCCTCACCAAGTCCGGGCCACAAACAAGCTGTGGTGCCCCGTGATTCCATGCAAGTCACCACTGGAGAACTCGGATTTGTTTGAAGCTCACTGGGGCCTCAGCGGCACAAATTACTTTCTCCTAGTATTTCAGGCAATTATCACTTTTAAAGTCGGGCGGGGGCAGGGTGCGAAGGGCGGTAATGAGGATTTAGAGAGAACGCTCTCCAGCCGGGAGGGAGGGAAGGCAGGTGGCATCCGGGCCAAACAGTTTTCCAGGTAGAAAATTAACATTCACACAGTGATCACTTGTTAAGTTTTGTGGTCTTTGCTTTGAGTACAGCCGCAGGGGGTCACGATGTATTACAGTCATTTCCCTACGGACGCATGTTTCGCTTTCTAAAATTAACATGTTTCCTTGTTTTATTCTCATGTCTCTGGTCAGATTTCTCTTAAGCATCAGGCATTTACTATTTCTACAGCATAAGCACTTCCATCTGCTCCTCAGATACAACCAACCACCTGTCTGTGGCTGGGAAGACCTTCCAACAGGATTGTAATTGTTTTTTTGAGAATGAACTGCTGTGACCAACATAAAAAACAAAACAAATGAGGGTTTTTTTTCTCAGTACCCAGACAGAGACATCAACGCACCTGTCTGCCCTCCAATGCTCTGTCCCCTCCTCTGGGGACGTCCCTGGCTGCCCCCTGTGGGCTCCGGAGACAGGGCCCGGGTTCTCACCTCCACCCGCTTCCTTGCAACTCAGTCTAGTCCCCAACCCCTGCTTCCTCGGCTGGAAAACAGAGGTGACATCAGCCCCTAGGTGAAGTGCTGAGGACACAGGAGAGTATGTCTGGAATTCCTGGCCCCAGCCGCTGCCCCGGAAATGCTGTGCCTGGCACCCGTCCTCGTAGGGCGAACCTTGGCAGCTCTGACCCTCCCCCGCCTCTGGGTTACCACCCATTTGGTGGCATTTTTGTGAGAGTGATCTTTGGGTACACTGGGGGAAAGAGGGCTCATCCGCCCTGTGCTGAAATACCTAGCAATGGGTACAGTTGGATGAATGCTGTGATTGCCTCAAAGTTCATCAAAAGTGAAGGGCTGAGCCGATGCGCCCCCATTTCCACCCAGTCTGCCAGTCACACTGTTCACAGAGATCAGACCCTGCGTCCTCCTGCAGATGGGCCTGTGAAAGGTGGGCCTGCCTTCCTTCCATTGCACCGGGCTTCTCCCCAGTACCTGAAGCTCTGCTGACTCCCCAGAGCTGTGTTTACCCTGATGCCCAGCACAGGGCTGTGGCTGATTATTTTGAAAGCAACAGCTGCTCAGTGCAGCCTCAGATGTGCTGGTGGCAAAGTCACCTTCCAGCTCCAACCCACCTTGCTGTCCCTGCACCCGCCTGAGGGCAGCAGGGAGACTAGCGAGGGCGTGATACTGTGGTTCAGGCTGGCTTGACCTCACCATGTAGCCCAGGCTGGCCCTGAACTTGCAGTGATCCTCCTGCCTCAGCCTCACATGTGCTAGGATCACAGGTGTGAGGCCCCAAGCCTGGCAGGTAGAGCAAAGTGGTTTGTGCAGTCCTGGGCCTGGCCCAGTCTCCATCTGGCAGTCAGGTCTGCCATCTGCAGAGGCAGCTGCCTGAGTGGGAGAAGGCTGAGGGCCGGATCCGGGGCGTGCGTGGGGAGGCCCTGTGATCTGGGGGCGCTGCACACCCAGCCAGCTGTGTGCAGGGGAGCTCAGCTGTGCCACACCCACACACAGCATGAGCAGCTGCAGGGCGGAGGGAAATCAAGATCCTGCTGGCGCCCCCCCCCCTCCCCCCAGCCATCCTGCATCCTGTTTGTGCTCACAGCATCACAGCCCGGGCTGCGCCCAGAGCTCACAGCGCCCAGTGCGGAGCCTCCACCACCCACCACCCCCGGCCACTGCTGTGGTGGGCATCGGGATCAGGGCAGGGCGAGCCAGGCAAAGGTCGCCGTGTCCCACTTTCAGCTTAAAACTTCTGGCTGGGACCCCAAGCCCATGGAAACAAACACTGTGAAGAAAAGGAGGAAAGAAAGGCAGCAGAGGCCAGGGATTTAGCTCAGTGGTTCTGCCACCTGCCTTGCAAGCCCAAGGACCTGAGTTTGATCCCTGGTACCAAAAACAACAACAACAAAAAGAAAGGCAGCAGGGTAGAGCAGTCTGGATCTCTCCTTCATTACCACGGCAAACAGGAGAGGACCTTAGGAAGGTGCAATTCCTCACAATACCGGTTTCATCACAAGCTCTCAGAAGAGGTTCTCCTCGCTGTGGGGACTCAGCACGCCGCAGTCAGGCGAGACACGTGCTCACTGGCTCAGGGCCACCCCAGGGCTGTTTCTCTCCACGGAGTTCACGCTCTGGGGCAGCCTGGTCTACACCACATCCGCCCGTACATGAGGGGCTGGGGCCGAGTGTGCAGACTGGCACAGGCTCCAGGGGACCGGAAAGGTCAAGGCCGGAAGAAGCCCAGGTCCTGGCAGAAACGGGCTCGGACTCTGGCTGGGGAGGTGACCTTGGAGACAGGCCCTCGCGTTGGGACAGGGAGCGGGGGGCACCGGGCCTTGGAGGGGCTGTGGGGTGCAGGTGAGGCCGGCGGGCCGCAGTTGGAGCAGTGAAGCTGGGCTTAAGGGAACTCCGGAGAACCGGCCCACGAGCCCAGTACTGAGTCACCCGAGCAGGCGGGCAGGGCCAGCTGCCCAGGGAGGCAAGGACAGTGCTGCATCCGCTGGCCCGCTGCGGACAGCAAGCCCAAGAGGCGGAACCAAAAGACGCTTTATTCCCATTTTAGGGTGTGCGCCTTCAAGCACAGGGCTCTCTCCATGCATATGTGGGCACCTCTGAGGGGACAGAGGTATCTGTAGGCCGTAAAAAATACTCCAAGTCGGCCAGGCCTGTAATCCCAGCACGCAGGAGGCTGAGGCAGGAGGATCACTGCGAGTTCCAGGCCACCCTGGGCTCCATAGTGAGGCCCTGTCTCAAAAGACCAAAATAAATACATAGAAAAAAGGAAGAAAGGAAAGAAAGAAGGAAGGAAGGGAAAAAAGAAAGAAGACAAGGAAGCAAGCACCTTTAAGACTGGAAATGAGCTCTCCCAGCAGAGGCTCCCGGGCCCAGCCCCAGGCCTGCAGAGCCCGAGGGGAGGGCTGGAGTGAAGGCCCTTGGAGCGTCCGTGTCCCTGCTGCTACACAACTCCAGAAAATGTCCATTTCACGTTCCTGCAGCGGCTTGCCTCGAAGAGACACTGGTCTCTCCGGATAGAGTTTTGCTAAGAACCCGAGAACTGGCAGCCCTGCCTCCAACAAAAGTCCATCAGCAAGTGACGCCACTGCGGGGTCCCTGCCACCAAGGGACACAGGGAGACGCTGAGAGAAAGGGGCAGGCAGAGAAGGGGAGAGGGCACCGCTGCTCTGGAAAGGGAACCTGGAGCAAAGGTGGGGAGGGTGCTCTGAAGATTTTCACAGACAGAGAGCGACAGCCTGAGGGGCATGTGCCTCAGAGCTTGGGTTCTGGCAACATGGAAACTGAGGACCAGAAAGGTTAAGATGTCTGTCTGTCCATGGTCTCTCCCCCCACACACAGTATGAAGGCTGCAGGCATGGGCTGCTCCCTCTTCGCCACCGTGGGAGCTGTTTTTGCAGAGACTTGAAGTGACTCCTGTCACCAGGCCACGGGCACCCACAGGCAGGGCCGATTCTGACCCTCAGATATGCTAGCTCGCTCCGGAGCGGAGCCTGGTAACAGGGGTGGCTGAGTTTATGTGGGGGCACTGGATAGGGACCCAGACAGAGGGGAGGGGACAGGAGCAGCTCAGCGGACAGGGCAGGAGGAAGCGGACAGGGCACTGGTGAGTGATAACCGCAGGTGAGCGCAGCGCCCCTTGCTGTCTGAGGTCCGCTCAAGAGCCAGAGCCATCACCATCAGAGGCTCAGCTGGGCAGAGTCGCAGGCTCGGCGGGAGCAAGGTTGTTGGGGCCACCCGACCAGGGGGACTCGAGGACCTGCTTCACACCCTCGCACACACACACCCATCCACACAACCTCTTCTCTCTGAAGAGGTTGACCTTTCCACTGGAAAAGCAATCTGGCTTCTTTCTTTAAAAAACAAAAACAAACCCAGCTGTTTCTTCTTATTAGACCTCTTAACTCATGTAAAACATTTACCAAATCCAAACGAAACAAAACAGAAATTACCCAGTACTGCGACCCTGGAAAAACCACCTTCACTGAGAGCAATGGCTTTCCAATCTCCTTCCACCGGAGCATGGCCCACACCCCAGGAAAGGGAGCTGCCTCCTTGCACTCCAGGGCTGTGACTGCACCCTCACCTCGCACCCTGGCCGCCCCGCTGGTGGCTGCAGGCACCCTGCTGTCACTCAGTGCTGCCTGACCTCACCCTACTCCCACTGCACGCGCCCCCAAGGAAGCAGAAGTGCAGTCAGGCCTCTGACCTCGACCCCACACGTCCTCCCAAGGTGCCTTCCAGCTCCTAGCAGCAGAAAGGGTGCGAAATAGTGTCATGGACCAGGGGCGACAAAACCTTCCCAGGGTTTTGGTCAAGCAGCCTCCTGCCGGGCAGAAGCTGGGCAGGGAAGTGGGGCAGCTCGAGGCTGGCCCAGGGTGGGTGCAAGACCCTGCTCTGGGCAGGTCAGCAGCTCCTGGAAATGCGTCCCGTGACTCCCACTTGGGAGATAAGGAAAGTAGGGCTCAGGAAGAGAGCAAGACTTAATGAGCTCCTGTGAGGTCCAAGTCTGCAGCAGCAGCAGAGATAAGAGCCACACTGACCAAGCTGAGTGAGTGTTTAATCCCAGTGACCGCCCCAGAAGATGGCTATCAATGCCCTGGTTTGAGGGATGGGACGTTGGAGGGTTGGAGAGACTGAGTCAGCTGCCTGAGGTCCCACAGCTAGGAAGTGGCAGGAGGAGGAGTCCAACCCAAGCCTCTTACCAAAGCCCACGTCCCAGCCAGCCTGTTTGAGAGTGGATTATTTTTGTTTCTGTTGTATTATTTCTTAAAAGATAAACTTAGCAGTACTTCCAGCTAATTCAGAAGGTGACAAAAAATTCACGCTTTCATCTCTAGTTATTGCTTTACAAATCCCCATGTCTGCATTTGCTGAACAGTAGCCTACAAATACTCAACAAATCCATCTGCTGATAGTCAACCTCTGCGCATTTGGTAGAAAAATGATTCTGGAAAGAGCCCGGCCTGTCCGGAAGCCGGTGACCCAGCAAGTGACAAATGCAGACATGCTTCTACACAGCTCTCCTCTCGGGGGCCACTTGAGGTGTGGGGGGCCCCAGGCCAGGGGCTCTCCCAGTACATAATTACAATGCTTCTCCTAGATGATTATCAGGTGGGAGACAAGGATTTCAACTCATTTGTTTACTTACTGTTTTTAAAGGCTCTTTCTCAGGGTGACTCACGTGAGTGATTTAGACGAACAGCTGTGGCAGCAGGAGATGGCCGGGTGCCTGCCTCGGCGGGTGAAATGTGCTGAATCTGGGTGAGTTAATTAGATCAATCTTGACTCATTTTCTTTAATGAGACGGCGCTGCACACAGCATAGCCAGACCTGTTTTCTGGGTTTTGTTTTACCCGCATTTTGTGGTCTTGCTCTAATCCATTCTTAGCTTTTTTTTGGCTCAAGTAAAAACTTCATCACTATTTTTTCAAGTGTGTAGAGTGTGTGTGTGTGTGTGTGTGTGTGTATACACACCAGCTATGCATCCTTGGGGAGGAGCCAGGCACATCACAGTGCACGCTTTGGCATCTAACCCATGCAAGTAACTTACTCCAAAGAAAAAGCCACAGGAATAAACTAAAAAGATAAACTAAAAGAATAAACTAAAATGATTTTTTTTCCAATTTCTTTGCCTTGGAGCAGATTAGCTATAGAGATTATAGATGCAAATTTGGGGCTTAAAAGTGGGCTTAATGGTACTAATGGTTTCCTTTTTTACTTTCTGGAGTAATGTATGGGATGGTGGCAAGATGATTTTTCCCTTCTTGCGCACTCTAAACTCACAGCTGTGTTTTGTGGCACGCGGAGGACCAAGGGTGATGCAGGAGGTTGTGAGCCCAGCCTCACCTGTGGAAGTTCAAGTGACTCACGCCCGCCATACCAGGCCCCAGGGCTATACAGGGCAAAGACAACAGCAAGCCTTTGGCGTCTGCGTCATTTGTCTTTGCTATTAAAATGGTTTTTTGCCTTCATTTAAAAAAGATCAACTCCTGATCTCCTTTGAGTGCACATGCTGAAATTTTGTTTTAATTCAGTAGAAGCTGAGAACACGACTGATTCTCATCACAAGTCTTCAGCCAGGAACTCTACTTTAAATGTGTAACGAGGGGGTGCGGTTCAGTGGCAGAGCGAGTGTTTAGTGTGCACAAGACCCCGGGTTGAACCCTCAGCACCAATAACAACAACAATAATAATAATAAATGAAAATAATGTGCACTAGGGTACAGATCTGTAGCACTCAACACGTCACGTAAGTAAATTACAGCTACAGCCAGGTGTGGTGCCACATGCTTGTAATCTTAGCACTCCGAAGGCTGAGGCAGGAGGATCACCAGGAATTTGAGGTGCCCTTGGCTACGGAGTTCCAGCCCAGCCTGAACTACAAAGTGAGACCCAGTTTCAAAAACCAAAAATCACAGCTATATACAAAATGACCCTGAGAATCCCCATATTTTTTCTTTTTTGGTACTGGGGATCGAACTCGGGTCCTTGCATGGCCCAGAGTCCCCATACTTTAAAGGAAGTCAGTCATAAAACAAACCCCTCGCAGGTCTGTGGCACTGCAGGAGGTGGCCTGTTTGGGGTCACAGAGGATGACATGGTGGTGACACACGTGTTTGTGCATCCAGCAGCCTCGGTCTCTTCTAGCAAAGAGCTTTACGAAAGCCTGACTTACTAAACGAGTGGTTCCCAGACCACTTGGCTTCCGGAAACTTTCAGGCTCTTCACAGTAGCGGGGCACTCCCAGAGAGCCTTCCAGAGTGTGGTTTCATTAATCAACAAGTACTGCATTAGAAACTAAAACGGGGAAAGTTTTCAAGTATTAATTTGCTTCAGAGCAGTAACGGTACATTCGCTGCATGTGAATGTAAGTAACGTGTTTTTAGAGAGTGATATGGTGGCACGGTTGTGGAAACCACACATCTGGCTGAAGCGATGTTTGCTGCTGCACAAGATCTATCGGGAGGTGTGTGCAGAAGACTTGGCAGCCAGGGGTGGCAGCGCACACCTGTGATCCCAGCACTCAGGAGGCTGAGGCAGGAGGACCGCTACAGATTCAAGGCCAGCCTGGGCCACATAGTGCGTGAGCGCCTGCCCCCCTAAAAAAGAAAACCTGGCCTTCTACGTATAAATAATTGAAAAAGCCAGAAAATGGCTTTTTAGAGAATTATGAGTATCGTTCTTTGTTCCCATGGCAGTCAAAGGGATAGCCGAGAGGTCAGCTCCGGTGTGCCGCCTGCAAGCAGGCCAGGTGCGTTTCCTCCTGAGCCTCACGATACCGGCCCTCTGTCCGCCCCTTGAAGCACCTCACTGTCCTGAGTCGAGCGGTGTCACAAGGACTGGCAGGCTTCAGGACACAATATCACAACCGAATCCCAGGGGCACCGGGTCCCTCAGCACAGCCCTAAGGACCAAGAGCTGTCAGGCATACGCTGAGGGACACAAGATTGCCACAATCCTGACTCGCGCCCGAAAGCCTCCATTATACTCTGTGGAGGGCTGTTGTCCCTCATTCCGCCTTGGTGAGAAGGCGGCCAAGTGCCTGTACCTCCCTGAGCAGAGGCCAACAGAGCCGAGGGACTTCCGGGCACAGCCCTACACACCAGGGTGCTGCTTCTCACATTTACAAGGCCGTCCAGGGTCGGGGAGATCCACACTTTTTACTGCTTGGTTAGGTGACACGACCTTTCTCTAAAAGCAAGGGTGTGCAATTACTGGTAAAGTACAGAACCACCCTTCCCAGGGCTGGTGCCGCTGCCCACCTTCACGCTGCTTTCTACCCACCCGTGCACAGGTCAACACGGAGAAAGCGACCCAAGAAAAAACTCTTATGAGGGCAGTTTGTTTTGTTTTTTTGGTACTGGGGATTGAACTCTGATCCTTGCATTTGCGCAGCAGGCGGTGAAAACACTGAGCTAAATCCCCCGCCCCTGAGGGCAGTTTTGATCTCAGGGATCTGCTGAAAATGTCCCTAGAGGTGCAAAGGCCTTGCCTGGAGATCTGCCTGCCAAAGCACCCGGGGGTGAGCCGCCTCAGGGGGACTTGGGGTGGGGATAGTGCTGGGCCGACGGGCCTGTGTTCCATCAACAGCACCAGGCAAGGAGCTGAGGTTTCTGGCTTTGTTTTCACTCTGACAAAGATTAAAGACAGCAAAGCACAAGCCAAGTGTGCCATAGTATTTTAGGCATCACAGAATCCCCAGGCCCTGCATCTCACCCCAAGCCAGCTGATTCCAGTAGCCTGGGTAAAATTCTCCGGCCAAGATCTGGAAAGACTGACTTCCAACACAGTTCTCAGTGCCCCTCAAAACCCGGGGCCACGATTGCCAGCAGCCAGAGACACCTGAACTGGGCCCCGGTCATTCCTCAAGTCCTGGCCTTTGCTGCGGGCCTGCCCATTTTTACTGCACCTTTTAGTTTTTCTTGTTTGCTATTCCAAACACTTAAGGGTATAAATTTCCTTCTGAGTACCCCCTCGGGGTGCATTCCGCTGCTTTTGATGCATAAACTTTGCATTACCATTCCTTCCTGGATATTTTCTTTGACCTTTGAGACCTTTAGAAAGGTTTTCCGATAAAAGAAGGTTTCTAGTTGTTTTCTTGTAAATTAATGGCTTTGTGACCAGAGAGCAGGATGTATGTGACAATCCATCCTTTGAAGTCTGTTAACACTTGACTCAGGACTCCAAATTTTATATTCTGGACTGAGTGGATATAGCAACCCATACAGTCCATTTGTTCCAGCATATTAACTATCATTCCAATCGCTTATAGCCTAATAATCTTTGGAAGAGAGGTAAGTTCACCTCCCTAGAGCTGTCTGTATTTCCGCATGGTTCTGTCACTTTCTCCGAAGCTCTGTTGTTATGTTATGATTAAGACATATGACACCTTTCTTTGCTTGCTTTTCTTGTGGTCCACTCAGCTTATTTGGGGTCAGTCTTGGCATGCAGTGTTTTTTTCATATCTTAGCTTTTTGTCTGGCTTTAGTCTTCAGATCTCTTTTCTATGTCATTAGATGTAATCTGCTGTTAAACCCAGCCACTTTAGTTTTTACTTAGAAATGGTTCTCTCCTCCAGAAATGGATTCTTGTTCACAACGATGGCCATCTTCCTAGTAGCTCACTGACTCTTACTCCCACTTTCAATTACTTTTTCTATTTCTTAAACATATCAAACCTGATCATTCTAGTCTAAAGCTGTACTATCTGACAGAGCAGCCATACCTATGTGGCTTTTTAAACTTAATTTAAAAATCCGTTTGTCAGGCCACTAGCGAAGTGTTCCACAGCCTCACAGAGCCTGCTACCTTGGACAGCTGATTGCCAGCCTGGGGGGCAGATGCAGCTGAGCTCTGAGTATGGCTCCTGGGGCCTCACTCCCCATGTGGCGACTTTTCCCTTTCTTCTCCTCCCCCTCTCTTCTAGGCGTGCCCATTGGTTGGAACTCGCCCTCAGAAATCCCTTGCAGCCTCTAGGGGAGGGCTGTGCCTGCGAGAGTCGTGGGGAATCCTCCCTTCTACCCTAGCAAGTGAAGTAAGTCACACTGTGCGCCTGCCAGGCAGCAGCTGCAATGGTCAGGAGTCTTCTCCCCTCTACTCAGGACTTCCGATGGAAAGCTCACTGCAGCTCCCTGGGAAGTGAGCCCATGTCTACTTCACCTTTACACTGAAGGTACAGTTTTCGGATCCGAGCTTTTGGCTGGGGCTTGGGCCTTTTTCCCTCTGAATCTACTGAGTCCTTTGTACCCGACAAGGCACAAAGGGAAGCATGGAGCCACACTCATCAAGAGCCAGCTTCAGGGTCCCCTTGTGTCCCAGCCCCCACTTTCGCTTGTCTCCTGGACTCTGTGCCCCTGAGCTCCCAGTCGGCTCAGGGCTGCACTCAGAATGCATCTTTGGGGACGAAAGCTGAACAGCCTGGATGTGTGTGTGCATGTTTGTCCATGATAATGTGTGTGCGCATACACGAGTGTGTGAGTACGTTTATATAAGTAAACGATCTCTGGAATTTTAGTTCCTTTCAGTAGAAGTGTAGGTTGGGGTATCACATCTACCATGATGCCAGATCACGCCAATTTTTAACACACCTAATGTCAGCTTTCAATCTTAAACTAATCATCAGCGCTCCCCATGGATTACGCATCTTGACCTATTGTCTATCAAACATTGTTTTAGAAATTTTCAAACCCAAATCCTGAAAACTAATTACGACTGCAGAGATTAAATAATCTGTCCACAGTCACACAGTAAGAGGCCAAGGCAAACTCAAGTCTGCCATCAAAAACTTTCCTGTTACAAAATTGCCTGGCATTGTTATTTTTTTCTTCTTCTCTGTACTGGGGATTGAACTCAGGACCTTTCGCATGCAGGCAGGAGAGGTGCCACCGAGCTAAATCCTCGTCCCACATTGTTATTCTGATCCACTCGAGGTAGCTGCTGTTCTGGTCTATAGGGGTTTGAAGAAAAGCCACCGGGCCAGCTGCTTTTCTGTTTTCAAACTGTTCATGCACTTGCAAGGGCACGTGTTTCAATCACCCTGCGCAGAGCTGGGGAGTGCGGGCCCCTTCATCCGATGCCTGGATATTTCCTCAGAGAAACTCAGTAACAGCCACACTAAGTGGGGCGGAGAAGCGTTATAGTCTCACATCATTGTAGTCAGCTTGCCCACCATGTAAGTCATGAAAGCATTTCAAACTTCAGAGCTTCTGTAGATTTCCACATCCTCTTATCTGCAAGCAGTCTGTCCATGGTCCAAACCGGACCTGAGACTGGGCCTAGGTTTTCTAACACTTCTTTCTAGATATCACCAGGTTTGTATACTTCTAGTGAAACTGCTGGTACTGAGCTGTGGGTATTCGTGACTCCTTACACTGTAACGATTCTCTACTACCTCCTGAGAATTCTAACACACCGGCCTACTTTCCCACGACAGGCTAGGGACTATTTCTCTCTGGACAAACACACTGGGCCTTTTAGTGTCCCCCGCATTTATCAATTCAATATAATTCAGCCACTCACCCACCCACCACTGTCACTAGAGTTGCAGGGATGCCAACTCCTTCCCATCTGCTTCTCCAAAGGCTATCATTTCTCAATCACCGCCACTCCTTGCAAAATGTTTGCTTTAGAATTTTTGGATCAGCTAGTGAAAATGTGCAAAAGCTCACCAAATATGTCCAAATTGTTGACAGTTTACATGGCATTGGTGGGATTTTCACAACTCTGAAGGTCTTCCAAAAAACCATTTGTTTGCTGCATACCATACCTTCCACTCTATTATTATTATTATTATTATTATTATTATTATTATTATTATTATTATTATTATTTTGAGCACAGGTGTTTAGGGAATAGCCCAGTGATCAAATTTTGGAAACAAGTGACACAACAGATGGTGTAGGTACAGCATTGTGACTGGGCTGTTGATCACCAGAGAAGAAAGGCCAGCTTTTCTGGAACTTGAGGAGTTTAATGTCACCTGTAAGGGTTGATTAAAACTACTGCGATTCTTGTATAAAGCAATCCTGTGTGTATTATACTGTTTCACTTAAAACTCTAAATTCAAAATGTAACTCAGCATAACAGTGTTAACACTTATTAGATTTTTCATCACCAAAACTTCCAAAACCAACGTAATCTACCTCGTAGGGTGTCTGTGTGTGTGGGTATACAGGAGGCCATGGCTCGGGAATGGGCCAGTTTCGTTGTTATTATTGCTTTTTTCAGGAAATGCTCCTATTCTGAGCCTAACGGTCTTGATGATGTTCTGAAACTCCCATTTTCCACTGAGGACTAAAGCTCCAATTACAACCTTCTTAAGCTGTAAAAACTTTTCTATGCACATACACGTAAGAAGCCCACTCTAGATTTTTTTTTTTTGGTACAGGGGATCAAACGCGGGTCCTTACGCTTGTGCAGCAGGAGGCGAAACCACTGAGCTAAATCCCCGGTCTAGATTTTTGACAACAATGAAAACCCCCAGGTACTGTGGCTGTTCTAGTGAGTACTTAGAAATCATCCCCGCCAACTGTCAACCTCTCCAATCGAAATTTTTCATCTAGGTCCCAACCAGGTCTTAAACTAGGTAGTGACCTTCCAGTGCCTTTCCTATGCACATAAAGGTGTGATGAACGAGGTACAGGAAGAGCAGGTAAGGGAGCCAGGCTTAGGGTAAGCACAGTCGGGTGACTGGTCATTTCAGTTTCTCAGCTTGTCTCCTGAATTTCAATCCTTTAAAAAAATCAGGCGGAAACTCCCATTCATTTGACTCCGTCCCTGGCTGGTCTGCATCCTGCTCCATTGGGACAAGTCCTGTCCTTGAGGCTCTGCAGTCCAGTGGGGGCTCACAGGTAACGAACCGCTGGGGTGCAAGGTGCAAAGGCCTAGTCTGGGTGCCGCAGAGCCCCACGCATGCGTGTGCGGCAGGTGCGCCTGGGCAGAAGAACAGCGCAGGCGCAGAGGTGGAGCCGGCGCCGGCTCCCAGTGGCCTAGGGCTGACGAGGCCGTAGCGCATGACGTGCGCCCCGCCGGTTCTCCGGGCTCTTTCAGGAGGGCCCTGCGCTGCCAAAGCCCCCTGCCGCAGGAATGAAAACTACGCTCCAGGGCCCCGTCACTGTGGAGCTGTGCCCCCGAGGGGACGTCCACGGGGGACTACGTCCCGGCCCCGTCCGCCTGTCCTTCCGTGAGTCCACCCAGCCATCCAGCCTAAAACCTGGCGCGCAAGCAGTCTGTCTCTGGCAGGAAAGCAAGGTGAGATTTAAATTCTCCAGGAAACAGTTTTGTTCTGTCTTTTTCTTAAAGGATAAACTGAAGACAAAGACAGACTTTCTTTTACCCTTCCCAGAGACTTACTTTAAGGGCGACTCTACAGGGCTCCTTTTCTAAGTTGTGAAATATGTTCCTTTAAACTACAACATTAATATACAGAGGTTAAGATCCAGTGCTCGTACCTATTGAAATGATAATCAGTATGACCCTATTGATCACTGTAGTCCTAACTGGATTGTATCGCAAAAATGCTAAAAATACATACGTATATAGCCAGGGACTAGAAAAGATTGAGTAATGAAAAGAATTATTAGTTTACTAGCATGCTAAGGCTGTGCATGAACAAGCTCATTTTATTTCCTTTGTTGCTGCTTTAGCTCAGAATGAAAGGTTGAAAAAAAGGGGAAAAGAAATCTATAAAATGCCCACGATAAATGGTTGCTTATAGCAACCAAATAAACCCGATAGGTAAGAGAGGGTTTCCCAAATCACAGGCCAACACTGTTGCTCTGGAAAGCCCGGCAGCGCCCACTGGTACCAACAGGCACGGCTGTCTCCCGTGCCACGCCAAGTTGGGCCAAGACTTGCCTGGTTCTGTTCTTTCTCCAGGCCTCACACCATGAAATCTGCTGCTTTTCTAAAGGGGGAAGAGAGGACTGAACTAGTTCCGAGACCTCTCCATGGGCTTCCAGCCACTTGAGTCTTTCTGACTCCACGGAGCTCTCCGGTCAGCTCCACACTGCTTCTATGATCAAATGTACTAAGTGTTCAGTACCCTGTCTATATGATATCTGCTCGCCAACCAAGGAGGGCGGAAGAAAATACAAAGCCTGTCTAGTCCCGAGAACCAGCAGCTAATCAGCATGCTCTGTACCTCAAACATTCCAGGAGCGCTGGAATTCCAAAGAAAATTATAATTTTAGGGGGAAAAAATATCACTGACTCATAGTTTCTCTAAGCCTCAGCGTCATAATTTTTCCTGTAAGAGGTAGTTAGAAACTCAAGCCATGAATAGATTGCATGAATTTTGAATGCTTTCTTCTAAAAAGGACATGGTCCTTCATGAATAATAGAAGGGCAGAAGGAGAGAGAACAATCTAAGTAAAACAACTCTTTTTATTTTAGGATGCTGAGAAAAATTCTAGATAGAGAACAAACACCTACCAGGATGAACCACATGCCTGCAATCCCAGCACTCTGGGAGGCTGAAGCAGGAGGATCACAAGTTTGAGTCCAATCTCAAAAGGGAGAGGTAGGGTGGGACAGTAGCTCAGTGTGAAGTTCCTAGGTTCAATCCCCAGTACTGCAAATAAACAAACCAACCCACCAGGATGGTCCACTTCACACTAAGGTTGCTCTTTTCATTCTACGTAAGCTTCCAACAACAAAATACTCCCAATGAATAAGACCTCTTATCTAGACATTCTGACTGTTTAACAAAGAAACGTGCTTATGTTATCTTATTTATTATGAAGACATAGAAATGTGATACAAAGGTTGGGTGTTTATTAGGATATAATCACCTTGTTAATGTCCTTGGGAATCACACTGCATATTCCTTGAACAGTTTCCTGAGTGTGTCTAAAGCACTGATACCAAATGCTGTCTTATTTTGGGAGGAAATGTGCTCCCTCTTCAGCCCAACTCTGGCAGTCATTGGCATTTTCAGAGTGAACAGTAACCAAGGTATTCAATGGAATTCCAGTTTTTCATTTCTTCCCTTCCATAAACATCCTCAGTTCCAATGACCACTTTAGAAAAATCCTACTTCACGCAGTTCCCTTTGAGTTTCAGGATGAGCTCAAATAGCCCGTGGAAATCCTTTCTTTGTACAAGGACTTTTCAAGCAGCAGCAGGAATTTAGGTTAAAAAAAGGACAGACTGTAACGCTGGTGACCAAAGCCTCATTAAACCTGCATATACAACTCCTTCACGCTGACCAGGAAGAGCCAGCCAGACTGCTCTGCCCGGGGACCCAACAGGATCCCTCAGGCCACCGAACCTGCTCACCTCTCACAGTGCTGCCACGCCTGCAGACCACATTATCAGCCGCGCTGCCTGGTTCCCAGCTCATGGGAGACTTTCCAGTTAGCTCGCTCTCACTGAAAATAACACCTTCCCTTCCTGCCCAGGTTGCTCTCTGGCACTTGTTATGACTTTTCCCTCAGGGATGAGACGAAGTTGATGTAGCATACACATTTCTTTTTTTGTCTTAATCAATACCAGACTGTTCCATGGAGCAGGTGAGGTGCAACAGAGAAGCATTTTCTTTTATTTAAATCACCCAGAACACTTACACAACGCCCATGCAGTTATGCAAGAGACCACTGCAAAAATGCACTTCCGCCTATCTCTGGACACAATTTTGGCTGAAGGAAAGCCAATCGCATCAACGTGGACCTCCACAAACTGCCTAATCATATGATCTGAAAGGTGGAGACTGAAGATCAGCCCATCAGCCTTTGTTCTGGGTGAGCTTAGACGACTAAACATTTAAAATCTTTGCAGTCCCAGACAGAACCCTGCCCATATGGGGCTTATCATAGAATATAAAGCACTTCTTTAAAAACAGCTCAAAATGTTGAAAGTTCCCCATAAAATAACTTAGAGTTGATTTGTACACAAACTTTTATACAAACTATGCAAGAAATCAGGGTTATTTCCTCCTAGTGCGGTGAACTCACTGAGCCAGGCCAAGATGTAGAGGGGAATCCACACAAGTGCAAGGTCTTTATGGATGGCTTCAATGTTGAAGACTAGCTAGGCCCTGGGGCTGTGGACACAGGACTGAAACACAGGTCCCAGGGTGCAGGGCGGATACGGCAAGGCACCGGGGTCCCCAGGCGGCTGGTGTCATACATGTTACGTGAGCCACGTGCCTGCGTCATCCGGCTGGCAGGATCCCACAGCGCTATCAGTAGGAGTCTCCGTGGATGTCCTACAGACAAGGGGGTGTAACTGCTCTTTCTCCATGGCCAAGAATGCTGTCTGTCCCACTTCGTACCCGTGACCCCTCCCCGTCCTTTTTCTGAGACAGTCTATGTAATTCAGGTTGGCCTTGAACTCACTGTGTAGCCTAGATTGGCCTCAAATTTGCAATGATCCTCCTGCCTCAGCCTCCTGAGTCCTGGGATTTCAGGTGTGCACCACCACACCTGGCCATAACCAGGTCTTACATCACACACTTCCAACTTACACTCTTTATTCTTGCCCTGTTCTCCATCAGGTGGAGCCTCATTTACGTCTCTGGGGACAGCACCGAGGCGCAGGGTGACCCAGGTCCCTCAACCATACTCAGACATGTGGCTTCTTCACGAAGCAGTGACACTTGTGGGATGTGGAGGCATCAGGGTCACCTGGGCAGGTGACTAAGAAGGTCTCCAGGCCTCACCTACGGAGCGCTCGGTGGATGGGAGCTGGGAAATGGATTCAGAAGTCCCCAGGTGGTGCTGGCAATCCGGGGACCATGCTTTGAGAACTGCCAGGTAAGACCAACCTTTACAGGGAAGTTGACCACACACCTGCCAAGCTTTCTCCTGGCTGCATAACTGTGGGACACAAGTCACAACTCAAGGCAGCGACAGCCCTCCTGAAAGTGGCCTGCTCTCCCCAGCAGGCCACCTGGCTAGTTTATGTCCTTGTGCGCTCTCTCAGAGAGACCTCTGTTGGCACCGGTCCACAGGGCCACATGCGGTTCACAGACAGGGATGGCAGGGCTCAGAGGTGCAGCTTCTGTTCAACAAGCTCTAGACAGTGTCCTGAAGGAATGATTTCGCAGGAGGCCTGGGACTCTGCTTGTGGCGGAACGCCTGCCCAGCGCTGCAAGGCCCTGGCTCCAGTCACAGTGCAGAGAAGGCTCCAGGCACCCTTGAGCTTCCCAAGAGCGGTCTGGGTCTACCATGTCACCATGACGCACGGTCATCTCAGATTTGCCGTCAAGCATGTGTGGAAGTCCTCCATCCCTGGTGTGCTCACCTGGAATCCGGCCCCTCGTACATGCGCAGGCTTCTCGGAAGTAGCTCGACACGGGGACTGTACACGACCCACAGTCCACCATCAAACACTTTTCTGTTTCTGGAGCAGACACACGGGGCTCAGTGGATAAAGAGTAGACACGACGTCACATGAACTTGGGTTGGATTTTACTACCGAATATCCGAAAGACCCCGATTTTCAGATACCTTTCGATGTCACGTTTACAAATGAAGGGCTGCAGACTGAGTTGCTTGCCCTCCGAGGATCACCGATAAGTCTACTCCACTCCACGGCAGCCAGCCTTCTGCTATCCAAGGGTCACCCTTGGGTGTCTTTCTTCCGAATCATCAGCTGATAAGTTCACACGGCACAGTGAGAGCGCATGGGAAGCTGCACTCCTCCAAAGCAGCTTGTTGTCTTGGCTTCAATTTCAGATGTGCTCAGGGTCACACAGAAATCCACAGGCAGAGCCCGGCTCGGCTCCCGGGGGCTCCCGATAAATGGTCCCATGCACGCCTCTGCCCTCTTTCCACACTTCTACCGAGGCCTTCCAAGGGGGTGCAGATGCGGCAGGGACAGGGAAATAAGACGGCAACTCTGTCCCTGCAGCCAGTGAAACCAAGATGGCGAAAGTGACCGAGGGACACCGAGGAGAGGGGCTTTAACGCGGCTTGCTGGGAAACTTCACAAATCGATGGGGTCAAACCCCAAATGCTGAAGACGGGAATTTCAGGTGCCAGGATTTACTTAGAGCCAAGGTGTCCAGCGGCCACGAAAAGGCCCACCCTGCAGCAACAGCATTCACGGATCCTAGCATAGTCCCTACAGCACCTGCGGCGGTGCTGGGAGAGCTCAGAGCCCAAACAGCAGGAAGGCACACAGCCCAGGGAGGGCAGGGGTGACACTTCAGCAGGAAGAGTGGAAAGGAGAAGGAAGGCACGCAAACGACAGCAGCCGCTGGTCGGGGTGGGGAGCCATGCCGCTGTTGCTAGTGGCCCCGAAACCCAGGCCAGCCTGCCAGGCAAGGTTGGGACGGGTGTGCGTGTGCGTGTGCGGCTGTGGTCCTGCCAGGCACAGTCAGTGCCCCCAGTGGGAGCAGCTGGCGCGGGTCCCTTCCGAGGGCAGTGGAGACTGGCAGCCCCCACGCCCACCCGTTGGGGCCTGCAGTCCTCAGCCCTCCTCACCCCCAGTGGCTACAAGGACCATGCTGGTTTGGGCTTCTCCCCCTCCCCTCCCTGCATGCCAACCAGATGGGAAGTGTGCCTCGCACAGGACACAGACACAGCTGGGACCCTCGCCCACCTCCTGAAAGTCAGCCCCACACGGCCCGGGACCAGTGAGCAGAAGCCTCCTTTGATCTGAGAGCCTCACTACAGCTCCAGGAAGGCAGTGGTGAGGTGTGGACGGAATTACTCGGGGGTTTCAGATCCAGGTAGAAAAACAAAACAAGACCTGGTACACAGAGAAGAAAAAAGGAAAGCTAAACTTAAATGGAAAATATTTTTCAGATAATCGTATTTAAAATTTTAAATTATAAAGCGTTTGAAGCATAGCTCTTTTTTCCATTACTGGGGATCAAATCCAAGGGTTTACACTGCCACTGACCTGCACCCCCAGCCCTAACTTTTTTTTCTTTTTTGGTAACGGGGATCGAACTCAGGACCTTGCACTTTCAAGGCAGACAGCGGCACCACTGAACTACATCCCCGGCCCCCCAGCACCTGATTTTTGAGACAGGGTTTCTCTAAATTGAAGGGAGGTCTTCAACATGGAATCTTCCTGCCTCAGCCTTCCAAGTAGCTGGTAGCTGGGACTGTGATAGCTCTTTTCTAAGATGCATAAGCAAACACTCAAATTTCCATAAATAATTCTCATCTATAAAATTTCCAAGTGGTATTGACTTAGCATTTTATAAAACTCATTTCTTTCTGACTACCATTTCTGCTTTGTCCTTGCATTGTGTAATCTCCAAACCCAAAATAAAGCTTCTCTGATTATTCAGTCAAGTATTCTAAAAATCCAAGGATGAGGTTTTTACAAAATGTATCTGTGTGTTAGAGGACACTGCCAGTTCACATACCTCTCTGGGCTAACTTCCTGCCCTCCTTCCTCCTTCCTCCTTCTCCTTCCTCTCTCTCTTCCTTTCCTAATTACTTCAGATACTTTGGCTGCATGGTAAAAATTCTACTCCATTTGTATCCAAAAAGTTCATCAATACCTGTGATCAAATGCCAGCAGTTAGCCTTTCTGGGGTCTTATAACTGCAAGAGTAGTTATGGGTGACTTGTTGCATACAGAATCCTATTTAATTCTTAAAGTGCACGAATAACAAATTTAATGATTAAGAGTCACTTGTCTTCCAATAAGGTTTTTATCTTTAGAACCCCAAATATTTAAGGGCAAAAGAGAAATAACATCTAATAATTTTTGTGGAATTATCATATATGTAGTCACTGAAAATTAAATCACTACCAATAACGGCTCTAAGTCTTCCTTTAAAATTCCGAGAGGTTGTGTGGTCCAATTTCTGCTAAGGATAAAGCTATTTAATTCAGACTGTTTCTTTTGGTTTGTCAAAAAGCCAGCCTTTTTCTACATTTTAAGTCCTTTAAAACTGACTGTAGTTAACATTAATTAAAACATAGTTTTGTGCCCCTCCTCTAAATAATGATTCTTCAAAGAGCACAGAATCGTGAGCTAAAAGAATAGAATCATTTTTAAAGTAGTTATTTTCAACATTTTTCTTTACAAAACACAAATCATCAAAGCTAGCCATTTCCTACTCAAACAGAAGGTCCAATAATGCTTTATAGGCAGAAAGCTATCTTCCTACTGCATCTTAGGTTTTGAGTGTGGATGTCGCAGGTGGCGGCACAGGGCAGGGGGCTGCGTGGGACAGAAACAGACATTCCAGTTGCCCTGCCAGCTCCAGTCCAGTTTTCAGCCAGAAAACTTGAGTAACCGATTAACCTGACTCTGGACTGTCACATCCATGTCTCTCTGAACATTAGAAATTTTAGGTCCTTAACTCATTTTATCTGTGACTCAGTACATGTGAATACGGTTTCCTTTTCACCCTGCCTCATTCGAGCATGCTGCATAGACACAGGCTCAGTAATTAAAACTCAATGTTGTCTGATAGGATAGATCCAACCGGACAGAATATCCCAAAGTTTGGAAAGCTTTTCCATAGAAAGGAGGTAGCCAATTTCCTGTAGTATTTGAAGAAGGCCAGGGAAAACATAAACTACGGTTGGACTTTCCTAAATTCCAAAGGACAGAAACCTACCAGCAGATCCTGCTTTTGCGTCTCCAGTAGGAACACAGCCTTGGATCGCACTTGCTGGCCCCAACTTTCCCTTCTCATCCTGGGCTCTACTCTGGGCCAAGTCCAACGTGAAAATTCACACGTGAAACACACATAGATAAATGAGCCATTATCTCTCAAACAAGGACAAAAGGCAAAAGTAAAAGTTTCAAGTGCATGCCAAACTGATTTGTATTTTTCCAACAACAGTGAGAACGTTTATTAGCATGCTTTGCATTTGTGTCACCTTTACACAAGCCCACAGGTAGCTACTACTATGATTCCCACGATACAGATAAGGAAACTGAGGGTTAAAAGTGCAAGGAGCTTGTACACGGCCCTCAGCCACTGTGTGGTGGGGCTGGGATTTGGCACAGGCAGTCGGACTCCTGAACTCTGAGCACTGCATGGCATATGCAAATGTGCACACACAAGCACACATGCATACACACGAGGGAGTGTGCCTGACAGGTACATTTCCACGTGGAAGAAGCTTAGGAGTTGCAGTTGGATTGGAGCGAGGCTGAGACGCTGTGTCCTGAATGTTTCACTCGCTCACCACTTGGTGGCTGAGGGTCTTGGGGACCATGGGCCCTGCAGACATTGGCTGCCCTCCCCTGCTCACCAGAGCCGGCTGCCTGTGCCGGAGCTGGGGCTGAGGCTGCCGGGAATTCAGGGCATGGAGCCCGCCTGCCGGACGCAAGACCTGGTGCCGTGTGGGCCACTTCCTTCCTGCCGGTTCACAGCCGCTGCAAGGCTCCTGCCCTGCGAGGACAGCGAGGGGTTAAGGGGCGGAAGAGGCAGAGGAGGCCAAGGTGGAAGTGCTGGCTGAGCCCTGCCTGAGGAGTCAGAGGACAAAGACCTAAAGGTCCAGCAGCTACAACGGAGCGGAGCGGCCGAATTTTAAGGAACCAGAAGGAACCCTCTCTCAGGCTGCACCCCACACTGTCAGCACCAGCGTTTACCGTGCGGAATGTTCATTAATGGTTCTTAAAAGAAGCCTTAGATGGGTGGCAATGGCTCTGCCACTGTTCTGCTCATTAACTCGACTCCAGGAAAGAAAAGCGGCAACCAGCAGTGTGCGGTTGTTTTCCACTTGCATTTATTCAGTTTTCAAAACAGTGAGTCATCTGAAGTATGCAAATGAAAGTCCTGATGGTTTCACTCAAATGATTAACTGTAGTTTATACAGAGTGTGTTTCCTTAAATAGCAGAGCATGTAGCTGTTGGATGCTACATAGACTGTCTTCTCTCTCAGACCTGGAAACTGAGCCAGGCGTGGTGGCACAGGCCTGCGATCCCAGCACTCAGGAGGCTGAGGCAGGAGGACCACCTCGAGTTTGAGGCCAGCCTGGGCTCTACAGTGAGTTCAAGGCTGGCCTGAACTACACAGCGAGACCCTGTCTCAAAAAACAAATCCTACAGGCCTGTGAAATGCCACCGTGATCAGCAGATTCACAGCAGGGCGTGGGCTGGGAAGCACAGTAATTAGAGCAACAGATGGACAAACTGGGGGGCCACAAGCTCAGGACACATCACCCAGGACAGAAAATAAAGAGGACCCAAAGGAAAGGGGAGAACGGAGACCCCTGCTGCCATTCTGTGAGTGGCCAAGGCGCTCTCTGGGATGATATCAAACATGCTTACAGCGAGCAAATTACTGAGCAAAACCGTCACCACTCATGAAGAATATCTGAAAACATGAGCCTTTTAAAAAAACCAAAAAACGGTATCTTGGCTTCATAAAAACCCATACTGGCTCATATATCCAAACACCAGCCAAGGAGCTTCAGAGAGTTAATCTCCAGAAATAGCTGACAGTACCCACAAGAAACAAAAGAAAAACAGATTTCTTACCTCAAAAAGAATGCACAGGGGCTTTCCCGACGTCCTCAGAAATCCAGCTTGAAGGAAGAGCACACACTATAGAGACTGGCTTGGCTTTTCATGTAAATCTCAGCTTTCAGTCAACATTAGGAAAAAAACACACACACTCCCTTCCATTTATATTCAAAATATCAAGGGATTATCAGAACCTCTAATTTGCTGCTGAAATCTGTGGCAAGTTTCATACCTTTGGTGAAATGCAATCTAATTCCTATGTGGTTATATTAGGCGGCAGGGAAAGCAGCTCTATTAAAGCCAATGCTGCAGGCAGCCCCGGAGCAGACTGGATCGAGTTGGAACAAAACTGGCAACCTGAAAACTTTTTGATAAGATAAAAATTCATTGATGTTGGCTCAGTCGAGGCCAACTCAGCCCCGCACTTGTCCTGCATTTCCTTGCGTATCTGCTCTTCTCCTCTATCTGCTTTAGCATAACTTTATTTTTCTCTTTTATCTTTCGATAACTACACCCAGGGACCAGAGGGGATTGATTTTTTGTTTTGACTTATTGTTTGAAGCTCTGTAACTCAAAGCAGCTCTCACGCCTCTGATGTCTAAGCTGGAGCAGCATAAAAGGTAAACCCGGGGCCTGGGTATCAAACTGAGCACCAGCAAGACCATTTTATAATCACCCATCTAGGTTTTCATCCGATGCTGTCCCCACCCCAGCCCACCCCCAACTCTGGCTCTAGCAAAGTGGAGGTTACCTCTATGCCTTTGTTAGGCCACAGAGCGAGTTAAAATAAAAATAAATGCCTCAAAAGCTTTGCAAGCCAGGGCTCTGAGATTAAATACACTTCTGCTTAAAGCAAAAAAGTTATTTCCTATGTAGAAAAAAAAAAACCCTTGCTTTTATGCACAATGAAAGGAAACTTGAATGTATTTCAGAAGGCTGCTTTAGAAAAATAACCCTTGAAAACAAGGGAAGATGGTAAGAATGACAGGGTCATTTCCCCACAGGACTTAAGTCAAGATGAAAAAGCATGATGCTTTCGTGGGACAGATGAACATTTTCAAAACAGAAATGTTATTCTTGCACCTCAGGATGTTTAAAGACAGACACACACGTTAGGGTTAGGAACTTAGTTGCCTTTGCAGAGTTCATTGTTGGCTATGCACACATTAAGAAATTTAACAGCCCAAAGTCAAAAGTTTCTTCCTGACTTCCAGTATAATCCTCAAATGATCAGAAGTACTTTTGTCTGGGACTCGGCTGGTATCAAAGTCTCTGGCCAGCACATGTGTAGAGCCACCCAGATACCCACAAGAGTTTCTGAGGTCTACTCCCCGAGGTTGTTCGGCTTGTTGAAATATGGTTACATATGCAAACATCATCTCCCAATTGTAACCTCATTTTCTGCTCTGCTGGACAGCGTGACGGGCATTTGTCACCGGCCTCCCTGCCCGCCGCAGCATTCACGTGTCTGTAATTGTCACCGGGATGTGGCGTGCCAGCGGGCTCCGTCCCCCGTGCCCGTCCTCCCAGTCACTCAGGTAACAAACCCGTAATCTCGTCCTGTTTTCATGATGGCTGAATTACACATAATTGTTTCTGCACAGTGATTGATTTCTGCCTGAATAGAGACCTCTGCCTTTTTTCCATGTGAGCCAGTGGCAGCCAAGTCCCTCGTCTAGGAGGCAGCAGCCTTTGAAGAGATCAAAGCCAAGGCCGCGAGCAGTTGTGTGCTCTGGGAATATGGAAACCCTTTATGTGCCCGAGCCCATTCCCAGCAGCACGCTGGATTGCAGCTGCACTGCAGTCTGCCGCATCCTCGATGCTTTTAGTATCGACTCTGACATCACCCATAGCTGTTTTAAAGTAACAAAAGCCGAAAGATGACTTATTTTCACAACTCCGTAATTGGAACATGCAAAGATGGGGGGTGGGGAGGAGAGAGGGAAGGGGAGGGAAATACATTTGCTTTTCATTTAAAGCAGCACAAAAGAAAAGCCCAAGGAGGGGAAAAAAAAAATTATATAAGTTTCCACAAATGAAAAACATGTTTTTCATATGGAAAAGCCAGCGGGGGCATTTTATAACTCAGACCACACAAAATGCACTGATGGCTAAAGACACACTTTTGCAAGCCATGAAGGCGAAATGAAAACAATCGGGTAAGTGATTCCGATTGCAAAGCGGCCCTGGACGGGCACTGGGGCTGGAGACTGCAGGGGGACTCCCCATGCCAACCTGCTCCCTTCCCAGCCAGTTCTACGGGGCTGAGATCTGCATTTCTAATAAATCACAGGTTTATCTGGAAAACTGCAGACATACAACTCCCTATCAACAGCAGAGAAGGAGCAGGAAAGTCCAGGGAACTGCTCAGCCATGGCCCTAGAAGCTGAGACACAAACCCGGCTGTCAGGGCCACACACGGACAGCGGAATCAAAAGCCAAAGCCACAAACAAGGAAGAAGGATTCTGAAGGACATGGTAACAACCAGAATACGTCAACACCAAGGTTCAGTTCTCTCAAAATGGCAAGTAAGAGTGAAGCTATTTCTTACTTTTTAAAAAATAAGGCATTTTGAATTCTGTTATTAAGCACATTATGTAAACAATCCATTACTGCACCTAAAATCAATACAGAAAACAAGGTCAATCTGACGATACCACCATTACTATCTGCTGCTGTATATGTGTGTGTTAGGTATATCCAGCAACCTCTGCTCCCCAGGAAGGGAACCTGCTGAGTCTAACACTTAAACTGATGCTCTTAAAAATGCCTGTCCTGATCAGTATGTGGAGCTCAACAGAGAAGATCCAAAAGTAAATGAAGTGACAAGATCATAGCACGAAGAGTGGCAAGTAAGAATTTTAAGTGAAATTACAAAGTTAAATGCATCTCACTTACACAAAGACTTAATACTGTGTGCACAGGTAGCACAGTCAACCAGCCATCTGCTTTTTCTCTTTCAAGTCTGCAAAATGCTAAAACTTACTGACAATGAAGAAATGACTGAAATAGCTCCCTTTCGTTCTGCACAAAACCCCCTGGTCCTGAAAAACCAAGTAACTGCTGAACAAAAGCTCCCTTTGTCTAGGAGGATTCCAAATCAACAGCCCTGGCTGTGAGATGCCCAGCTGTAAATTATCTTTGCAAAAATTGTCTGACACTGAGCTCAACTAGAAAGGTCTTCAACAGCCTGCCTGCCTCAGTTTGCCAGCCACAGCTTTATTTGTGTTATTGGGCATTTGGGTTTTGTTTTGGAGAAAAGGCACAAACTGGGTGAACTCGGAATGACAGACACAAAATTCAGTAAGAAAATGGGGATCACAAAGTCTAAATCTTTTTCTTTAAAAAAAAAAAGCTGGGCATAAATCCAATGTTATTAAATATTGTTTTGCAGGTGCCTCCCTAATGAGCTTGTTACACTCCATATCCCAGGGCCTGGCTGTTTTCAGATTAGCAGGCAAAGCCACTTCTTTATGATTCTATCATCAGCGTCTCCAGCACAACGACAAGGAAAATAGCACCAGAAGCAAGCTGGGCCGCCAAGTTCACACCCGAGAAGTCCATACGCATCCCTGCTCTCCTCTCTCTCTCTCTCTCTCTCTCTCTCTCTCTCACACACACACACACACACACACACACACACACACACAC